>DVQM01001016.1:0-13506 GCA_018231645.1 Heliconius ricini
TATGGAAGCTCTTCTTAAGATGTTGCCAATCCTGTCTGTAACCCCCTTCACATATAGTAGAAGTCCTCAATAGTTTTATTTATAATGTGTAATAATCGTGAAAATCAAAGAACTTCTTATCATTAATACTATATGCTCGAAGATCAACTAAAGTGTACTCTTGCATCTCTTATCTTCACAAACATGATTTACGTTTATATAGTATAAACATTACCCCAAACAGGAATTCGAACCCACACACTAATCATCGTAATAAGTGTTAACCCAATTGCGTCAAATTTATAGTTAATTGCTAACTCTAGTAGTTGACATTTATATTTAAGAGATATTAAAAACTTGAGACCTTTCTGGTATAATAGAATAGGATCTTATTGTAAAGGTAATGGTTGTGAGTTCGTTACCTACTTGGGCAATGTTTATAATTTAAATTCTCCAAGCGGGAATTGAACTCGCATCCATGGCATTTACTGTGATAAGCTGCAAGCTTAAGTGTACAAGCTATCTCATTGCCCCACGAGCGACGGCTTCGTTCAACCAGTTAATTATCCATTATCTAACAATATCAAATATCTATACAAAATTGTAATTAAAAATTCTTTAAAACAAAGACTGAGCCATTGCAAAAGTAAAAGTCGATGTTATCGATTCGAACTTGTGACCATCTCATTCTTAAAATGAAAAAAAAAAACGTTTCTTACATTTTGTCTAAATGTACGATAGCTTTTTGTTTTTGATACATTGCGTGCTTATATTGTAATTTTCACTAACTTTTCAATTGTTATCTTATGATTCGATATTTTTTTACTTTAAGGTCAGTTAAGTCTAATTATAGATTTATATTAATAAGATAATACAATACATAGGGTCCAGTTGCAATGTAGGGGAAATAAACGTGAAGAATAACAGAGTAGGCAGAAGGAACCTGGGAACCTAGTGTTAACACTCCGCTCCCATTAAGACGCTTCCGTACCCCAATTTCTTGGCGGAACTCAAAGTAGTGATTTGCCTCGTTACAACGAAAATATTTAATTTCCTCGAGAGAGAATCGAACCCACAATCTGTCGCGTTCTATTACACTACTGGCATCAATAAACGGCAATGTATATTACAAACTTCTAAAGAACCATTTCAAAATTAGTTACTTTGATAAAGTGAGGTAAGATAATCGTGATTGTAACTGAACGCTGAGTCATTCAGATATCTTCGAATATTATTTGATTTGATAGTTGTATTGTTAGAAAGAAATATACTATAGATTATTTGACCGTGACGCGATGGCTATGGGTTCGATTCCTGCTTGAGATAATTATTTATGTAGCTTCACGCTTTATCTCTAGCTGAGTTACCAGGGAGACTGGAAAGCTAAGATTTCCGCGTACATTTTCTCCTCGTAGCATACACTGTCATCCACTGCTGAATTTAGTCCTCCCTCATGGATCCGCTGCCAGCCTTTTTAAATCCTGCATGTGCGCTAAGAGCACCCATACATGAAAAAAATTATATTATTTAATTTTCATTTTCTTGATCTAGTTTGGCAGGAAATGGGTTTCGACGCTCAATATACGATGTTTCGAAATATAAGCACATCCCGGAGAACGAAATAGTTTAACACTAGGTTCTCTCGTACTAAGCGGAAAGAAGAATAAAATAGTTGCAAAAAAAAAAAAATTCCCACATTTAGCAGGATAGACGGAGCAGGTTTTATACCAATGTTCGAACCAGTTGGAATCGCACCCACAACCGTCTCGTTCAAAGTCAGAAGCTGTGCCGATGCGCTGCACCTACTTGGTTTCTGATAAATCAAATCTATATAACAATTATGACTCATATACCTTTGAATTGAATATAGCTAAAGCGCATTTCAAGCGCACTTCAGCATATGAAGACTAGATAAAGCGTTAAACTAAAATAAAAAAAACAGTATACACAACAAGTGCTCGCGCTCCTCAAACTAAAATGAAAGCATTGATGGTCGATATTTAGTAGTTTCTTTGTCGACTCGAACATTTTCATTATACTTTAAATTGCGAACAGCTTTTTGTAATATGTATGGAGAATGTTGGAAATTCCTTCACTATATATGAATCGTGGCTTTACTTAGATTTTTTTTTACATTATTTGTACTTATTCATATACTTTATTCTCCGATTTCTGCTCAAAAATGAGGCTATAGATAGCGTAATTCGTTTCCCTAAACGGGAATCGAATCGATTGCCGTTTCACGCTTGATGATTATTTTGCATTTATTTTTCGGCATATATAAGGTACATAGCAGGTTAATCTGAGGAAATAAAAGTAATAATTATTATTTTACTCCCCCAAAGTGAGAATTGAACCCATAACAGTTTCCTGCGCCATGTATGTTGATATATTGTATATATATGTCTAGGCGGCATGCAAATTTGACGAAGACTAAAGAGAAGCGAAAAAAATGCTTTAATCGGGATACTGGTAAAAAGTATTATGTAATTCTTTTCAACGAACTGACGACAGAAATCGTTTATTCTACATTATATACCTCCTCTAAGAGTGTAATAATTTTGTAATTTTCGTTACAACAAAGATAACGGTTTATTAAATATTATGTAGTTTGACATAAAAAATTTACTCTCAGAAGACAGTCCATATTAATAGACGGGCTCTTTACTAGGGTTCTGTTTTAGACAAAGGGTAAAACGGGACCCTATTACTAAATGTCCGCTGTCTGTTTTGTTTGTCTCTGCGTCTGGGACCAGGCTGTTTCTCATGAACCGTGATAGTTAGATGGCTAATATTTTCGCATACTTTATTTTAATAACAAATATTGAAAACTAAAATAAAAGAAATATTGAAGGAAGCTCCTAAGCAATAAACATGAATTCTTCCGTCTTTATAGATATTGGTACGGAACCTTACGTACGCAAGTTCGACCTGCACTTGTCTAATTTCTTATATCTATATGAAAATCTTAAGAGTTTTATAAAATGATCCATCTTGCTGGAACGGCATAGCGACTGACAGCCAACGCGACAGTTGTGGCTTTGATTCCCACTCTGGAGAAGGAATTCTTTGATTTCCGCGCTCTGGTTACAAGACCAGCCGTGGCATTGAATTTCACCACTCGGTATCTCAAAAATCGAATCAAAGAGATAACCTCAGAGATTTTTCAATGTCCTGTTTAGTATAGCAATATAGGCAAGGATTAAGTGTCAAGACACTTCGTTCGAATTGCTGAGATCAAGTCGTGGAACAGAACACCATATTTCATCTTAACAATGCCGGAAATAAAATAAAAAATTACTCCTTCAATCAAATCGAACCTATAACCGTCTTAACCCCCACACAATAAAACCCTATAACCCACTGTGCTATAAAGTCATCTTCATACATACAAATCATATGTATGGTACATACAAAAACGCATCTTAACAGCGGGAAACTGTCTGCGAGCAACAATGCCGCTTAATGATCGATAATAACCAGTGATATGTCGAATAAAAACTCGATCTTTCCACAATAAATTTCATCGAAATTTGATTCCGTATATAATTATTAATTTAATTAATTATTTTTCAATTTAAAGGACTGCAGTGGTCCCGTGGACACAGTGTCTGACCATTGAGGCAACTGTTATGGGTTCGATTCTTATTCGGGGGAATGAATTAATTCGATTTTTAAACTATGACTCCGCTACAATGTTTCGAAAATTGGGCAGGATTTCTGAAATGCATCTTAACACTAGGTTTTCCTCTGCCTACTATGCTATAGACGGGCATCTTTAAAAATAACTTTTGATTTAGAACTATAGTGGAGCGAGCAGTGTGAAAGCATCTAGAGCAAGAACAGAGGATTTCAGAGGTTTCTCTGTTTACCTTACAAAAAGGTAATCAAAACCTATAATTTTACAAAAGGGCTATTTAAAATTTCAAGAATACATTACAGATCCCTAACTTGAGCTCAAAAAAGTTTAAGCCGGCGTAAAACGGATTCAATCGACCCGGCATAAATTTGACATGGAAATAATTTATTTTTATTATTATTTATATTTTGCATCTTTCCTCCTTTTGTTTTTAATTATTTGTGTCTTAGGTACAATGTTGATGATATATCATTTAAAAAAAATACTGTGCTTACAAATTCAAATTAATTTAAAGCAAAGTCTTTTATGGATGCGATTATTCGTAGATTTTTATAGTCTCTTAAAAAGCTGACTAAAAAGAAAACAAAAGCATATTCACGCTGTATCCCGCACACAGCAGGGAGGTAGAGGGAAGCTAGTGTTAAGATGATGCGCTCCCCACATTCCGTAGAGTTCTGGAGGCATTGCGGGTTGTGGCAAAACTCAATGCCGCGCTTTGCCTCGGCAACAGGGCGAAGAAATGATAATATAGATATAAATTAATATTTCATTTACTCAAGTGGGGATCGAACCCAAGACCAGTCGATTTTACAGTCACACTTTGTGCTCCTGCGCCACGACCGGCCTCTTACTTAAAAGGTTATAATTATTTTCAAAGTATGTTACAAAAATATTGTATGATTTCTTTCTCCTTATAGCATTTGATAAGACGTAACACCACAAACAAAAAATACAGAATATAGGGATCATTTTTATTTTCTGTAATTCTTTGTTTTAACTTCACACACAAACGGAGTATCCTTTACACTCAAATTTTCGATAATTGCGTATTGCGTGGGAAAACGTTTTACCATAGCAAGAAAATTAAATTACCCCGGAGTGGGAGTCGAATCTACAACTGCAGTGCTTTTAGTCTGAACTTCGCCGCCACGATGGCCTCATGATATATGTGTTTTTCGTCAATCATCATAAAACGCATAGTTTAAACTATGCGTAAGCTGACAATTGGTATATATTTTTTTGGTAGTATAGGGGGGCCCTAAGAGAAATTACCAAAGATTTTTAACAGAAGAACACAGGAACTTACGTTTCACTCTAAAAGACGGTTTCACGCTTTATCCCGCTAATAATAGGAAAAAATAATAATACGAAAAATAAAATCTATTATCAAGACTCACTTTTGCACTTTCCATCTAAGTTAAATCTAAGTTTGTTGATTGTCAGAACTCAACGCCACAATTTGTCTTGACAGAATGGGAATTGAACCACGAACCATTGCGTATACAAATGCCATCTCAGGACGTATTAAAAGATAAAATACTTTAAAATCAAAATTAAAAGGAATTCCGTCGTCAGTCTCTCATGTTCACTCAACGGGGGTCTTGCCTTTGAATACGCTTAATTCGAGGTCATTTCTTTTTTTTAATATGTATCGTGTAATTTTTTTAATATGTCAATACAGATAATATATTAATTTTATAATTCACTTTGATATGTTGATGCTTATTTATGTATATATGTATGTATGATTAAATAATAAATATCAATCTGTTGTTCAGTGATTTTAAGAGAACGGAGACATTTATCACAAAATTGTTTTTGTGCTTGAAAAAATTTTTAAAATGTTTTATTTTCAATTTCACGCTGAAACCGCATATTTGCATTTACTTATGAGATATACAAAATTACATATAGAATCATCGTATTTTCAGGTCTCCGTGGCGCAGTGGAACACTGTCTCTCAAGCTCAACTTAAAACTGTGGGTTCGACACCCAAGATTTTATTAACAAGACAAAGCGTGGCGTTAAAATCCACCCACCCAACTCACTATGTCTCGATGGTACGGAGGAAAGAGAAAACACTATGCGGGAAAAACCTTTTTTGGCTTAAACTATATATTTATATATGAACAAACGGCATTATTTAAATTTTTAAAAGCTTTATTCCACTTACCGCCATATCTTGTTGCATCCGATGTCGGATTCATATAAAAATATTACGAATTAAACAAATTTTAAAATTTTGCAAGTCCCTTTTATGATTTGCCGAAATATTCAAACGGTCGGAAATGTTTTTTTGTGTCGTTTTAAATAAATATATACTATATTGAAACTATATTGAATTGATAATTTAAATGAAATTTCTTTTTTTAGAACTGTAGTAAAAAATATATATTTTTTTTATTGTGTGGATATTCATTAGTTTTCGGAATACAAAAGTTCTTAATAATATTAAAATGTATTTTCTCAATAAGACGTTTTAAACGTATAATTGTAAAATGTGAGACAAGTTTAATATTGAATTATACGAAGCTCTCAACTTAATCGTCATCGAAATATACATGGAAATACTCCCGTGTATATTTCGATTCGACCCAGTTCTGTGTTTGCTCAAGATATGTATTTTTTTTTAGTTTCACTCCGTTCTTCCTTACTTTTAAAAAGACAGTTGAATAGCGGAACTCAACGCCGCCCCAACACAAGTTTGCTGCCCCTGCGCCACGACGACCTAGAGTATAATTTTATTCAATAGTAATAATTATTTCAATAATTCTAGTTATATTGCTTTGCTAATGCTTAAGCTAAGGTCACCTTATCTTTTTTTTATATTTATTGATACATCTAACTCATCAAACTAATTTAATAAAGGAGCCGTTCATTAACAAAACGAATGTAAAAATGATAAACGCTTTCACGAAACAATCGAATCGATTCGGAATAATATGCTAATATGAATCTAATTTACTTAATAATGGTAACAGATTAAATATCGAATGCTAAATCGTTTGAATGTTATCGATTTTTATTATAGCACTAGCTTTTACTGTGGATTCGTTTCGTGGTCGTATGGGAATAATTTAAATTAGTGTGTTGTGTAGGAAAAATAAAATCATAAAAAATCGAATATTGTATTTTTTTTCTTTATAAAGCTACATAATATATTTTTTGATCTAAATCAATCGTAGTGTTTTGGAACGTCTGACTGTAAACGCGACAGTTGTGAGTTCAATATCCATTCGGATTTTTTTTTGTATCCTTGCTTTGGTTTAAAAGACAAAGCGCAGCGTTGATTTCTGCCATTCAACACACAATGGTTGGAAAATTCGATACTGCATCAGGAACCGAGATTCTTAACACTGACAGTATAATGACAGTGGTATCCACACTCTGGTATTAAAAAGCGCTGTCCAGTGATTTGTCACTGAATAAGTGAGATATCACTCTGCCCTGTGGTGTAAAAATAAAAAGGGAACATACTGAGGTTCCCTCTTTAATTTTTGCACCTCTACGCTGTACGTGGGATACGTATTGCAAGGTAGGCACAAGATAAAAGTAACTTAGTGTACTAAGATATAAGTTCTTAAGGAAGACATTAAAATACTGGTCATATACAATTTGCTGATCTAAGACCATTTTTGTAATACAT
Organism: Heliconius ricini; assembly: GCA_018231645.1. Lineage (NCBI taxonomy): Eukaryota > Metazoa > Arthropoda > Insecta > Lepidoptera > Nymphalidae > Heliconius > Heliconius ricini. Next base: position 7,266 of record DVQM01001016.1, read on the forward strand.
TCATTTTATAGGTTATCCTATAAAAACTTTTCCTTAGGCATTGAACAGTTGAGGGACTATGAAGATTTAGAAACGATATAAAAAAATACATTTGATTGTTATTTTTTTTTTTGTCACTAATTTTATTAATATAGATTTGAACAAAAGTTATTGTTCTAAGATTTCTAAATATAAAAAAAAAAATACTTAAAATTTACGTTTTATTTAATCGCAAAAGTTTGTAATCAACGTCTTATAGAAGTTTCTGTTATAGTACAGTTATTCCAAATTTGATATGATTTTATATGTGTCCATTGTAAGATCACTGACCACGGCTATGACTGACATAACTGACGAAATGGACTATCTAATACAAAAAAACAATTTTCAATTTAAAGTTCCCGCAAAATAACGCACACAACCGAACGAATTCGTCAGCTTTATAATATTAATATTGATGTATACGCATAGGTTCCACAAAATCACCTATCTATACGTACGTAATTCTATGGCCGGATATCAAACACCCTACTATTACATTTAGAAACGATTGTTTATTTCGGTCCAGAAATCGACATAACTATAAAATTACATATATTTTGAATGCAACCGAATATAACAACCAACAGCTACGTGGGACTCAAATTGATAGTACCGTTTTTGTGGAACTTGGCCAATTAAAAAAGGTAAAAGTGCTTAATTCACCTACGTATATCAAATTTTAAAGGTCAAATTAGTGTTTCGATGGTATGATATTACATAGTGGACGTAACAGGTTTGACTCCTATTGGGATTATTTTTTTGTTGTTCACGCTTTTTCCAAAGTAAGGTAGGCAAAGGGAACTTAATGTTAAGAAAATTCTTTCGTCACTTTCTGCCCATTGTCTTTAATTTGGTGAAAATATTTTTTACATAATTATTCTCCGAGTAGGCATCGAACCGACTACTATCGCTTTAACAGTTGGATGCTTTCAGTAGCAGTAGCATTTTACAGTAAGTAGTACGATTCCCACCCAACAATTTGACAATATTACCAGTCCGATTCCTAGGTGCTGTAAGCATTCTTCGATTTCTTTGCGATATTTCGACTGATGGAGACCGTCATGGTGCAAGGCATAAGTGTGCAATTGTAAGCGCAGCGGGTGTGAGTTCGATTCGCAATCCGGGGAATGAAATATTTAGTAACAAGTAACAAGGCGATAGAGTTTCGCGAGAATCAAATCTCAATGTCTTTCCTTTATTGCGTGTTATTTAGCAGTACTTATCGAAGCGCATTTGCCTGCTTACCAGAGCGAAGACATGAAAATATGAAATATTTTATTTTCCTGTGTCGTGTGTGAAATCGAGCCCACAGCCGTGGCGCTTAGAATCACACGCTTAACCACTGTACCACGACGACAATAAAAAGACAATATTAGATAAATCTAGATATTTTCTAGATAGGTTTCAAAGTGACGTAATCCCCGAGCTATTAGCCCGGTGCAAGGTCACGCAAATAATTGCTTTGTTTCGCATGATTCATTAGAGCGTACTTGCGTTACTTTGTGTGTACATACGGAACGATATTATGTCGAGCATGATGTATAAAATTCTTTTTTTCGGGGTTCCTTGTCTTAAAAGACCAAATATGGAAAAAAAGGCCTTGACCCGTGGTGCAGTACAAATATGTGATTGTAAAAGCGACTGGTTGCAGGTTCGATCCCCACAACCAGTCGCTTTTATATCTCATTAAGACGCAATGCCTCCAGAATTCGGTGGAACATGGAGAACGGAGTGGAAATTTGTTGAATGGAAATTTTATCTAATAGGATCACTTTGTTTTACTATATATCTGTATATATACGGTGGCTTTAATTAAGTATCAATATAAATTCAATATGGCCTTCAATAATATACAGCAAATGAATTAAACTTTTAGACCCACACTATTTTAATTGTTTTAATATTGTATTCATATTACAACTACTAACTTCACGCTTTATCCCTAGCGGGGTAGTCAGAGAGAACGGAGCCAAACGCTACGGTATTCATATTAAATAATAAATAAATAATAAGAAAAGCAGAGAAAGGAGAAATAATTTACTGAATCCTTACACAGCAATTACGTAGGTACTGAAAATAACTAAATAATTTTGCTTAACAAAACATTCACCCATATGTCAACTGGTCAACAATCACAATGAATAATGGATCTTTGGTGACCCACTTTAACTGACAATATTACCAGTTCGATTCCCGTGTTGAATATAATGAGTTGAATATTCATTTTAATTGCTATACATGGTTTATGCTTTAGAATCTATCTATATTTCTATACTATTATTATGAAACTGAAGAGTGTGTTTGGTTGAACGAGATAATCGATCTTACTCATTTTACTTATTGTTTTTACTTAGAGGATAACATTTAGTGGTTGAAAGTTAGTACTATGAAATTTCGTTTTAACATATCTGTGGGATACCATCGTGGCACATTGAGGAGGTAGTCGGAGCTGACTGTTAGGCGATGATTGTGGGTTCAATACCCAAACGGGGGAATAATTATATTTCAATTCAGTTAGATTACTGTTACTTAGGGGGTTTGAGTGTTTTAAACTTTATTTAAAAGGACAAATTACTAAATATGAACAAATTATTTCTAGCTTTACTATAATTAAACACGATGTTGAGTTTCTTGAAATTCTGTAGGGAAAAGAATGACTTCTTATAAAAGAATCTCTTTGTCTACTTACTATGCTCTGTGGAAATAATAGCTTAATAATGAAAAAAAAATCTTATATTTAATATTTCTTACCACAAAAGGAAAAACCGAACCCTTATCATTGCAGAACCATTATTTATAACATGCACATTCACGTGCATGGAAACGCAAACTTAAATTTGTTAACTTTTATAATTTGTACTTTCCGTTGACTTACAATTCTGCAATTGGTACGGAACCCGCGATAGGCAAATCTGTCTCGCAATTGACCCGTTTTTTTAATTCATTTCTTTGTCTACCTCGAGATTTATTTTTAAAAAAACATCTTAACGCTGTATCCCGTATACAGCAGGGTAGGCAAGCAGTCCCCCACTGTCTGCCGAATTCTGGAGGCATTGCGTGATGAGTGGCAGAACTCATTCTGCCACTCATCACGCAATGCCTCCAGACGAAACGCCGCGCTTAACCTCGATACCAGAGCGAAGAAATCGAAATATAAATTAAAGTAAATATTGCATCTCCTCGAGTGGAGATCGAACCTACAACCAGTCGCTTTACAGTCACACTTCTTGCCGCTGCGCCACAACTGGCTTACTATATTTTATTTATAGATATACTACTGTTAACTACTATATTTAAAACATGTGAACTAAAACGTACAAGTAAATGATTTTAATAAAATAAAATCGTCCTTTTAGTATGAAATACAAATATTTATTATAAATATTTGCTCTTGAGCCAGGAGCTGTACCTGGATCTTGCGACCCAAGTGGAGACTTCAGGGGCCTGCAATACAAACACTCGTCTCCACTCTGCGAACTCAATATGGCCAATTAAAAACAATATTTTCTACAAATTAATCATAAACAGTACCGCTATTAGCCAAATCAAAGTACAGTGTTGCCATAACAAGTTAATATAAATATTAGTATAAAAGAGGAATAAAAATTTTAGTTATAAATATATTCTTAAATATAAACAACACGTTTAAAATATAAAAAAATATTTTCTCTGGGACTAAGGTCCAGGCTATCGTGGTGGCTAGAGCTCCAGAGAGAGGAACCTCCTCACAATACGCACCGTCTCCATTAAATCTGCCTTCTGCATCCGGTTCTTGGTCCAACAGCTAAGCGATAACCTCTTAAGACGTTGGTCGAGGCTTTTCGCTATTAAACCTTTAACTAAAACCACTATGGGCGCAATGATAGTCGCATTGAGCGAAAAGCTAAGTGAAAGTATTTAGACAATTAATAAAAAAGATGAATTATAAAAAATATGAATTAAGAACAAAGGCCAGCACAAGCGTGTGACTGTAAGCGCGACAGGCTGTAGGTTCGATTCTTACTCAAGAAAATGAAGTATTTAATATTTTCTTTCCCTCGCTCTGGTGTTAAGACAAAACGCGGCGTTGATTCTGTTACTCAACACACAATGTCTCCAGAATTTGGTGGAGAATGGGGAGCGAAGTGTCTTAACACTAGTTTCCCCCTGCCTGCCCTTCCACATGTTGGGTATAGCGTGAAGTTGATAAAAAAATGAAAAAAAAATAATATTATTATCGGTGAATATCAGCTTCACGCTGTATCCCATACACAGCAGGGTAGGCAGAGGGAACCTGGTGAGAGTAACCTAGTACCTAGTGTAAGACACTCTGTTCCCCACTTTCTATGCATAACAAGTTAACATAAGGTATATTTATAATTTCGAGCTAAACCTCGCGCCAATACAAATATTAACACCACAGCTTATAAACATCAAATATTATTTACTAAGCCGTTATTGATAAAAAGAAAAAATAAATAAATAAAAAAAACACACGCCGTTACCCGCTTAACCGATTACGTTTCTACCGTAAACGTAACTGATTTGGTATAACCATTGCACTCGATTCAAAAACGAATGATTTAGACTTTCTTAGAGATAACTTTTTTAGTAACTTCTAGTATAGAAACTACAAGAGTATGTGATAAAAAAATACACAAAGCTGGGCACAAGCTGGTTTGTGCGATCCCAAAAGATTAGAGGGCTATAACGCGGCGTTGATCCCCACTCAACACGCAATGCCTTAATAATGCGACCGAAAGTGAGAAACGGAAGTATCTTAATTCGGACGAATTGAATTCGAACGGTGTGTCTTAACACTGCGTTTCCAGATTTACTCTGCCTACTTTCATACGTACAGGATACAGCTTGAAGCAAGAAATAGAATTAAAATAATACCCGACTGGATAAAGCACTAACACACACCAATATACCATTTGTGTTGCGCAGCCGGTTAAAAATAATCCCCTAACCGACTAACAATAATTTTCTATCTCATCCAACCAAAATAACGAATAATGCTATCAAAAACATGTTTTAAATTAAGTTAAAAAGGCAACCCCTTTAAACTGCCCTATTAGATGTCACCCGTAAAATTTGAACCTTGTACCCTTTTATATAAGGCTGGTGTAATCTAATAGACCCCCTATTGATAGGTAATTCGTTCAATCCGTAAAGATCGGACGGGAGCACCGATTTGCTGACATTGATTCTATTTTTAGGGTTGTTACTAGAGAGAAACTGGTTTTTTTAAAGAATGAAACTCGTTTTTTTTAATAAAAACTAACTTCTTTTGATTTTTTGTTGTTTTTTTTCATATAAAATATAAGTGAGTTTTATAAAACACGTACGTACGTAGTACGACTACGTGACGCAAAGGATATGTGCTTATCAGTCTACAATGTTTAATAAGGGAGGCAATAAAAAAATGAAACGAAGCGGTTGTGGCACAGTGGCACAAGCCTGCGACTATAAACGTGACAGTCGTGGCTTCGATTCCCCCTCGAGGGAAGGAAATACTTAATATTTTCTTAATCATCGCTCTGCTAACAAGGCAAAGCTCGGTGTTGAGATCCATCACTCCGCTACGAAGGAGAACAAGGACGGAAATGCCTCAATGTGGAATGGAGTGTCTTAACGCTAAGTTCTCATTATGTCAAGGATATAGCCTAAAGCTATAAAAATGAAAATAGACCACAGTACCATATCATCGAAATAAAAAAAATCGATGATCTACATCAAACTAAGGTATAATATATTTCCACATTAGTTACATATAACATAAATAATAACGACATTTCTGTAATCTTAAAAAAATCACATAATTTGTAACACGGATCGCTTATATTCGATTTTAATCGACATTTTTTATATGACATACTAAGTATATTAATATTATTTATTATCTGTATTCATTGGCATAATGGCAATATTTTTGTTCGAAAGGGTCACAGATTCCTTTTTTTTGTGCACAGAGCATAAGTGGTAATCACGCAAAGTTCAAAATTATTGTGTAGTATAGTAAGGTCGAAGTCGTCGTGGGTAAGCGATACGGCGTCTCACAGTAGTAAACGCAACGCAGCTGTGGGTTCGATTACCACAAGAGTACATGCATTTTTTTCAATTCCTAGCTCTGATAGTAAGACAAAGTACAACGTTGAGTTCTGCTGCTAAACAATGTCTCAAAATTTTGAATAAAACTATTTTAACCGGATTAATCGCGTATATTTAGTTTTTTTAT
>DVQM01001017.1:0-13501 GCA_018231645.1 Heliconius ricini
ACAAAGTGTGACTGTACAACCGATTGGTTGTGGGTTCGATCCCTACTCGAGGAGATGAAATATTTTCCATTGAGTTCTGCCACTCAACGAATTCGGCAGAAAGTGGGGAACGGAGTGTCTTAACACCAGGTTCCCTCTGTCTACCCTGCTGTGTGCGGAATACAGCATGAAGCTCTTATAATTTTTTTTAAGAATTCAAATATAGCTTTTGTTTTATTTATTATTATTAGCAGAGAGAATCTAGTGATTAGTCACTATGTGCTGTTTTTTTTATAAAAAAAACCTGTCGTTCCTTGTAAATAAGAAAATAAATTTCTTTATTTTTCAAAGAAAATTGTAAATAAGAAAATAAATTTCTTTATTTTTCAAAGATAGTCTTTACTACTTTAGAATATTTTTGAAATATACAAGAGTAAATCGGCAACAGTGACTAAGGTGAGCCTAAGTAAACATATCTCACACCTCAAGCTCTCGGCCAATTACCAGCGCCAACACTCACACAAAAACTGTTTGCACAGCCGTCTGTCCGTCCTCGACCAGAGACAACACTCGACTGATATCATTTGTTGAAAAAGATTACCTGCATGAATACAATGAGAAAATATTGACCATTTGTATATTTTTTATTTTAATTAATTATATAACTTTTCTTGTAGGTAATATACATATATTATTTAGGTACTCTATGCATAAAGAGATAATAGAGTCTAGATTCATTCTGACAATTATTGTTATTATTTTAAAAAATGTATTATTTAATTTCTTACGTTCCCCTGTTGTCCATTCATAATTAATTATTCTAATATAGGTTGTACTAATTATATTGGCGTTGAGTTCCACCACTCAACACGCAATGCTCCGAATTCACGGGAAAGAAATCAATTGGTTTTAATACCTTATTAACATTTTATGTTAATAAGAAATACACTATATGAAACAATCGCACAAAACTGACATTTGTACCGTCATCATATTTAACATATCTCTACATTCGAAGACGACAGCATTTCATATGATTATATTTCAAACATGAACTTTACAAAGAGCCTTATTATCGTCTTATTATTTTAATATTGTTGCAACACTCACAATAAGCGTCCCCGTATTATTTATAAGTCACTAATGAGCGTGTAGGCACCTTTTAAGCAACTAATTTAATTTTACAGCCTTATAACCGTCGCCTCTACCAAAACCAACTTTATTCCTGAGATATAAGCGCTACAATGAACATCACAAATACATTACATGTTTGTAAAGTACACAAAGGTTTGACACGGGATGCATCTCAGGCTGTCAAGAGAGATTTTAGTGAAAATAAATGCGTAATTATTGGTAGAGAGGTTTCGAGGAAGACGCGTGAGGCCGGAGAACAGTGTTGTTTTATTAGGCTCTTATGAGCCCGGTTGTGAGCTCATGCTTGTAATGGTGTATTATAGAGTCGTTCTTAAGTAAACATTCACTGAGTGACTAATTATAGGTTTATATGTTTGAGTCAATAATGATTATCATATTGAAGTTAACTTTTTAAAAAATATTAATGAAGAGTTATAGAATTCTACACATATGAAATCCTTTTAGCATCCATTGATGAACTTAGTCCTTAAGGACTCTAAGTTGATCTGTTTTTTCTGTATTCAGCGGCTTCTATCAACTTTACCCAGATCGTCAGTCAATTTGGGGCCTGTTCCCTAGGCGTCGTCTGGTTCTTGGCAGCTTAGCTTACTCTAGACTTAAAGCAAAATATACGTTTTTATAATATTCTGATTCAATCCAATTTTAACATTATTAAAACAAAAATGGATCACAAATACACACAATGTCTCGCAAATCAGAAGAAAAATGCAAAACAGAGTGTCTTTATACTAAATTCTTACTCTGCCTTGAAGCTGCTTTTTTTTTATAAAGATTGGAAAATTCTTGTTATTTCGATCTTGTATAACAAAAAATGGAAAATTCGCAATTTTTTTTCGACCATCTCAAGTCACAATGGCATTGTGTGATGTTTCCTGTACCCTAACGTGTGATAGACGACAACACAATTATTTAGTATAATAAGTTGTTGCACCGCTGCGCTGCGTGGTCACTAAACGCCGTGACTTGGCAAACTGACCTCTTTGTGATGCACAATGTAATTGTTTAATGACGATATTACGTTTGTAGAGTCGAGTTTATAATAAATTGTTTTATTAATTTACTCTATCTTTTGTAGTAAAGTCACTTATTCAAAATTTATATCTGTTTTGAATGCTTAGATTTAATATATTCATTGTTCCTCTTTTCTTGTATTGGCATATAACAGAAAGAATCCGATAAAATTCGCTTTTATTTCCAGAAACATTTAGAGTTTACAATGAACTAAGTAAACTATACAGACAACTAGCGCTAAATTGTTATTGTAATACTGTATTAGTATTGCTTAATATTTATTAGAATGTCAATTCAAGATCTATTAAAAATTATCTACAAAGCTTTTAAAATATTGCTTTTGTCTGCTACTTCGCCCACAAATTCCAACTGAATTAACTAAGAGTTATATATGAGACACTCGTAGTCCACGAAGTGATTCTGACTGCAGGTTCAGTACATGAATCATACTATTTACATAATATAATACAGAATCAGCTTCACGCTGTATCCCGCACTGAACAGGGTAGGCGGAGGGAATGCAGTTAAGATATTTCGTTCCCATTTTCCACCACCTTCTGGAGATATTGTGTGTTGAGTGATGGATATTTAAATACAGACTATATACATATCGTCGTTAAAAGGAATATCAAACAAAAATATTATTCAATTTGAACCATTTGTTCCTAAGATTACCACGCTCAACCAAACTGACTCTTCGGCTTTATAACATTAGTATAGATTATTAAACCACAATACACCTACTTTAGGGAACCAATCTATTGGAAATACAACGTCTCTTACAAAAAAACCTGATAACCACACACAGTTAAGTAAACAGTGGGATTGGTCTAATATAGACAATAACTAAGCTGATTATGTTAGCCCAAGTGCGTCGCTTGCCCTCCTCGCCGCGACTCTACCTCCATTATTTGCTCATTATTTTGTCTTTGACATGTTCTTATTTAATCAGACAAATTCTATTTCGTGACAAAAGTACATATCTTGTTTTAGGGTTCACTTCAAAATAATATATCAGAGGATATACTCTATTAATTAACTTGTTTATTTTTTCATATCATGAAATATAGGATATATATAAAATGCAATTTATTTGTGTGCCTGAACTTTTCAATTAAGATTATTAACACGCTTAATTACCTTTCAAAGCTACATCACTAGGAAGAAAAAAAAATAGGGCAGAAAATTGAAACATAGGATGGAATGCCATATTGTCCTAATATTTTTAGTACTCAAGAGGTAAATAAACTAAATCCTCATTAAAAAAAGAAAATTATAAAATATATCTAACCCCAAATATGACTCTATATATTCCTTATATTTCGCATAAACCATTACAAACCTTTACAAAAACAAAAAATACAAACCTAAACTCACAAAGCAGCAAAATGGTCACTTGAATTATCCAATAATTCCTCTGACACATTATTATAATCGACTTCAATTACTTCAATGGGTTCATCATTTTCCTCAAAAGCTGTATTTAAAATAAATTTCAATTTTCCTCCACAAAGCCCTCCCACGGACGTAATCTGTAATGCTGGTATGAAAACCGGTATTAATAACGTACGGTAAGTCCGTCAAAGCAATTCGATATCGACATAAATGCTGCATGCAAAATCTAAGCCCTTTCAATTAAAAATATTGAGACTCTTGAAGTAAGCGGATTTGGTAAATTATATCATGTGTTTTTAAATTTAGTTTTGATTAGTATTTTTTTAGCTTCTCGTTGTAACCCGCACTTACTCCCACTTAAAGGGGCTTAGATAGAGTGTAAAGACACCCTGTTTGCATTAAGACGCTTCCGTTTCCCACTTTCCGCCGAATTCCGGAGACATTGAGTATTGAGTGGCAAACTCATTACCAGAGCAAGAAATTATTAAATATTTCATTTCCTGTAGTGGAATTTGAACACACAACCTTTCACGATTACAGTCGTATAAAATGTTTTAGATTTCTTTACATCTAGCTTTCTTGCTGCGAACAAGAATAAATAAAGCGATGCTTGCTCGCTTGCTACTCGTATGGGCACGTGGCATTAACTTGTAATGTAACTTTAAATTTGTCGATCATAACTCTGACCGAAAGCCTCGAATACGCGTATTGGATTATATCGAAATGATTAACATGAAGTAATTAATATAAGGCTATACTATTATAGCCATCCCCCTTTTAATGGAGTATCCAACAGAAACCAAAAAATTGTTTCTGAGATTAATTAATGTGTTCAATCAAACAGACTCTTCACCATTATATTACTAGTTACAAGTTTTGATAATTTTGCTGTGCAGTTTAAATGTGATTCGATGTTGTTGCGTAGAACTTGGCTTAACTAGAACGTGCTGATTTATTGAGGCTTTGTTAAAATGGTCGTTTATTTGTATATTTGTCTTATCTCAAAGACTAGATAATAAATTATGATCGCTTTTCTATTTTAAACGTTGTATACATGATAAATAATAAAAAAAAACCTACATTAAAATCTCAATTAAAAATCACAGTCCTGAAAATTTACCTAACAAAATTTTAATTACCTGTAAAAAATAGTCTAAATGAAAGTAATAAAGTAAAAACCGTGTATCCAATGAACAACAACGATGACGCGACAGAACAACCAACAAGCCAACCAGCACCAATTGAATCATCACCCGTTGGTTAGACATTAATGGTTGGCAAATTATCGATATTATTATAGATATTACAATAACTATCCGGCAAACTGCCGCAGGATAGCGACTATTCGATAGCCCGAAATCGCTTATTCACGGTCGCTAGTTGCCGCTGCCCGCGCGCTGTACGATGTACGCTGGACTGTGCAGCTGTTCTGTTGACTGCTGTGGGGCAAACGAAAGCGATTTGGTTATTTATTTAATTAAAGAACATATAATATTTGGCTATTTAAAAAAGTAATATACATCATAATACTACATGCTATTGAGACTTGGCTGCGGTTGGAATTGAATCAGACTCTTAGAAGTCAAATCTTCCTTATGATATTGTTTATATTTTGATTTTATTTAATTTCACTGATTACTGAAATAATTATTTGAATCACTAAATGATTAATATTTTATATTTATTTTTTGTTGTATCCCACATGCGCTTACACTAGTTAGTAGAGAGAACCTAATTTTCAGTTACTTCGTTCTTCCACCCGATTTGAGACATGAGATGTGTGTTGAGTGACGGAACTCCAGCCCGCTTTTTGTCTTCACCAATTTAGTCAGAAGTCCACTAACAATTAAATTTATTGACTATTATACTAGCAACCGCCTATAACACACACCTCACACGTCGTAATGTACTCGCGACACGCCATGTCTTGTTTATTTTAGCTGTCGGAAGCCGCTCTCGTTACCTCATATTTTCATTACTAGCTGCTATTGTTGCAAGTGACTTGCAATCATTTGTTACAAATTAAAGCCTTTTTACGTTTCCGTTTCCATCCGTGGAGTGTAATCATTGATGCGTTGTTGAAAGTTAGCAGATCGATTTGAATATAAATTATAATATGTATCGGTATACCAGATACCAGCATAGATATAAGAATCATAAGTCAGAAAGATCTACTTTATAAAATTGTAAATTGATTTGTATTGTAAAGAATTTTTATAATTTAGCTATACTATAATAATGAAAAAGAGCGGGCGAAGTCGCGTTTGGGTTGCTAGTTCTACTATTACCTAGAAACTTCATGTGAAGGCATATTGTTATTTTAAATCAACAAAAGTAGATATTTCTAATAATTGCTTTAGGCAGGTGACTTTAATTTTTTTTAATATTGGAATTATCCTCTCATTATTTTTGGTACAATTTTTGTAAAAGGGTACTTTAGCTTTCCATCAATAAAATCTGCTGAAGATCTGAAAATATAGACAAGTAAAATAAGACAGTAATAATTCATATCAACTTTTACAAAAAAAAGGTATACATCACATGAAATATACTACAAATCAATCTTATTAGTAGCGTGCCCATTCACAGTTACTCCGCTAAGTCAATAATTAATGCTGAACCACCGGTTACTCAACAAATAAGTAACAAATAACCAGTTACAACGATCCACGCCTCCCAATTACGAAAAGAGGAAGCTTTTAAGCTGTCGCCGTTAACCGCGTATTAAGTTATTGACTAATTAGAACATGTCGGACGCAGGGCAAATTGTATAATAACCAGTTAAGGCAACGGCTATAGCTGTACTGTACGGAGCGTCAGCCGATGCTGTCGTCATTGTACCACAAATTGCCGGCAAATTGAGAACAGACGAGACGCAATCGCAACTCCATTTAACGCACGCCTGTACCTGATTGGTAGACACGCCCTCCGCCACTCCGCCGCGCTCCTCTCTCCGAGACTCGGCTCAAAGCTTGCCGAAGAAATGGAATTATGCAGTTCGTAAATAACGCTTTTTGTGAACTCACTTGCCTTATTTAAACTGTCACCGAGTTCAGAGCGGTGGCGTCTTGTAATGAAATTGCAGACTGGCCGCGTGGTGGACGGCGTACAGGGTGATGGGTGACGGGTGACGCTAGCCCCGTGATAAATTAAGGCGTGCCTCATGCTTCATTTCATTTGGAACGGGTTAATCCATTAATTGCTTCTACCACATTCGCTCAGAGACACCACTTTTGCCCTTGTAAGCATGTATGTTTTCATTGACGCTTTTGAATTAAACATTGTGAATGTGTTATTATACTAGAAATATAAATATTTTATTGTTCCATAATTTTTCCGCATAAATATTGTATTTCTACAAGTACGTAATACTTAATTGTTTAAAAAACTACTCAAAAATAAAAATATTTATACAATAAAATAACTTTCTCCAAAAATCTATTTAAATATCAAGAACTAGAACACTATACATGCAAATATCAACTATTGTTTGCAAGTTGAATCTCTCAATAAATGTTAACAAAACAATATAAACATAACAATTACGAGAGTGATTCAATTTAATACACTATACTATTTATAAAGTAGCGGGCGCAGCGCTCGCCCCTGAGGGAGCCCGTCCCGCGGGACGATTTGCACGCTTATCCCTTTGTGTAACAGATTAGATATTGTAACGAGTGTTAGTCCTCCACCAGATGATATTCACGCTCGATATAATCAGGCATTGAGAAGAATTTACTATTAGACCGTCTTACTATTACCCGGAGCTTTTAGGGAAAGGTTATTTGATTTTCGGCTACTTTTGTATCTGTTGTATTGTGTATTGGTTAGTTTATACAGGTTACTTTTGCCTTTTACTTTTTTTATTATTTTATGTTATATGGGCATCCTAGAGTTGTTGTAGTTTGTTATGAATATGTTTAATTTGAATGTTATTAGGTAAAAGTTGATATAATATTTTCTCGAATTCTTGCTCTGACAAGTCAATGAACAATTTTGAACTTCGTGCCTATCTGAAACGATCAAAAAGGACAAAAGCCAATATGTGGCTATTTCTCCCACAGGTGCACGTGATCAGTATGAATAAGTAACAGTCGTTATAATTAATCTTAAATCTCCATTCTAAATCTCATTAGCTATATCTTATACATTTTTTTAATTACTATCGATCGAGTTGTAAGAGCAGACTCGCCATAATAATAACAGTCCTAATATAACTAAGGTCATTACAAAGTCAGAAGTATTTAGGTAGCTTGTTTGGTTTATTTCGAAATTACCCGTCGTTACAACTCTTCACTATTCGCTTTCCAACTCCAGATCTAACATCGCATGGGCACCCAACAAATTGTTTTGCAAGCGATACAAATTCGACCCTTTAAATAATACGTCCAGCGGCCAAGATCCTTATTTCGTTTTAGATGTTGTGTCGACAGAGCTCCTCCTGAGCTGGTGTTTGTCACATACAAGTAATAAATTGTTGGGTAGGAGTAATTCCCTCGCACGGCGCTACGCATCATTAACGGGCCCGAATGTGCTGCCAAATTAACAATTACACGAACCTTTGTGCCTCTATGTTAATTAGGAAATTCAGTGCGCGCCGAGTAATGTATACATACGTGTACCAGCGCCAATTATACCTCGCGAGGTGTACGGAGGATTGTCTGCCAAAATACTAAGTCGTTATGCACCATTATTATATTTGTTTCATCATTATTAAAATGTGTCAGTCAGCAAGAAAACTTGAAAGGTTTTGAAAATGTCGTGATTTTAATACTGGTTTGAATCTCATAACTTATTTAAATGCTTTATTTTTTCATACATCTTGCATATAGCTCGGTGGGCAGAGAGAACTTAGTGAACAACGAAAAGTGGGGAACAGAGTCTTAATACTCATCATAAATTCAATACAAAGCATGTAGTGTTCATTTTAATATTTGTATTTAAAATCAATTGTTGAAGTTGAAGAAGACAGGGCAACATTGAATTTCTTATTTGGACATTGGGATGTTTGTACACTAACTCTCCTCTATCTATCCCGAAATATACAGCTTTCAGCGTGAATCTAAAAATCATTTATAACCGTATTGGCTTATCATAATAGGACAACATAATATACTGATATAGTGCTCGAGTGGAACGTCATGAAGTTTATAACTCTCGGCACATTCTCGGCATTTTGTATCACTATGCGTTGCTCTTCTGTATTGTATGATGGAGACGGAACGGTTTTCAACTTTTTAGTGCACAGTAAAAGCATGGTTTTTTCAAATTATATGGTTTATTAGTTTATCTTATTTTTTTATAGAGTAAGTAATAAAACTTAACAACATAATGCATCTTGCAATTGTAATATAGCATTTTGAAGATAGTAGGCACTAAGTGAGGATATCCCGAACGGATAATAGGACGAGAAAAAACGAGGTCTTATGCTTTGTAGTCCGAACTTAATATTAATATTTTCAAAATAACACCGAAATCGCGAAAACCAATAGACCGTATTAAATAATCAAAGAGATTTAGAAAACAGGATTTTCCATCGCACGCCGCCGGCACAAACAATTACGAGTGACTAATTCCGTTGTCGCCTAATCTTGGCCGCAATTAGACTGTCAGCGGCTCGCGCGAACTAATCAATATCGGCAGACCGCCCGCCGGCGCCCGCTCTGAGTCCCGGCCCCACTGTGCACCGCTAGCTGCTCGTTGCTTGTAATGTTGTATTACATGTCCAAATGTTTGTTCTCTCTGACTACACCTAGCGGGGTGGTAACAAACATTTGGACATGGACAAAGAGTGAAGCTAATTTAATTTAGTTTTTTTTACTATATCACTTCATACATTCATTAAAATCATAACAGATAGAGCTAGAATATATAAATATAACATTCTGATCTCTACTTTTCTTCCATTTTTGAGATATTATTCATTAGACGATGGAATCTAATACTGCATTTAATTGTTTGAATAAAAAAAACTCAATTGATAGTATGAACCTAGAGTATCCTAGAGTAGAGTACAATCGAATAGTACGTTCTTTTGACGTACGTTCTGAAGACGGCACACCCACTACTTAAAGTTTATTCAATGAATGATAAGGCTGATGGATAGATGGAATGACAAATGACGATACACAATCAAAATCGAATGTGTGTCGTCACCCATGTTTATGAAAGTCTAATAAAACGAATAGTCATAGAAAAATAGCATGTTACATATAAATTAATAAAAAAAATATACGAAATATATCTACATCTGGAGTAAGGACTGTACATGATCACAATCCACCTGATGTACGTTACTCACCCACATTGACAGTTTGTTGCATTATATTATTTATAAACCACGTCAATGAAATAATATAATAGCAAGAGAAAAATAACATAAGCAAAGAACTCTACATGACAACCACGCACCTAGAGTACGTTAGAGCGCCGTGTAGCACGTTCTCGTATGGAAATGAGCCGGTGCCGGCAATTGATTGCATTTTCCGAATAATTTCACCTCGGCGCACATTGTTGGCGCAATCAGGAACCTTTGTAATGATTCATTTTATTATAGCCTTATTGGCATACCATTATACGTTCCATCAATTTCTGCTGATAATGCATATTGTTTCTAGTCGTTCTTGTAGGTTACTGTTTTTTGATATAATTATAGAGTCGTTAGAATTTGTGGTGTAATGAAGTTCATATTCAACTTAGCCGATTGAGCTTCGTACAACATCTTCATATAAAAACTCTTCCGTTACTGAGTGACTGACAGACTACGCACAGTCCAATCTATTAGACTTAGAGTGTTGAAATTAGATAGTACTTGACGAGTGTCATGAAGTACATAGAGAAGAACGACGACGATTAACGAAATTCCTACGGAAGAACAACGATCAACGATCTTTCACTATTTTTTCTCTGCCCAACAAGATAAATGCATTACAATAAACAGTTTCACTATGTAATAACTTATTAAGGTACTTTATTAAATATACAGATCTTTTTAAAATTATAGACACAGCAAAAACAAAATATACAAAATTACTTTACATAAAATCAAGCACAATTCAAAATATTGTTTCTTAGAATCAAAATAAATTCTATAAAAAAATCATAATATGTTATGCAGTAATTAATAAAATAAATATTGGAATGAGAACAACTTTGAGTATGACGTATTTATGTACTCGAGTATACGAGTATGTAGAGCTGAATATAATAGAGAGGAGTATTAATTTGCAGCGCGGATCGAGTTTAATTAACAAATTTAATTAGAAATTAACTGTTTCGCAGAGACGAGCGGTGAACTAGGGTTGCCACACCTACTCTCGTTGGATATTTATTGGTTTTACTATATTTTTTTTTGATATAATACATTTGTTTTGACACTATTTTATAAATTGAGACTAGTTATAAAAGAGGTGCATAGCGTACGTTTTCAAGTGTAATTGACGGTGATTTTTTTGTAGTAGTGTTATTTTACTCCGTACTGTGTATGTAGTAATGTTAATTTACTCAATAATTTAAGTATTCACACCTCCAAATAATGCTAAAATCCGAAATCGTCACATTTTCAGTCATTGTCTGACTGTAAAAGCCTGACCTCAAAATAAAGAGTACTAAAAACATATTGGTGAAATAGCGTTATGAGTATGGTACTCATAACGCTATTTCACAAATATGTTTTTATATGTAAAACTCAACGTAACTGTTTAGTTAACCCTAAGTAAGCACACAGTACTGTCCCAAATTTCAAAATTGAATCTAGCCGCTGTATACGATAATTGGTTTGGTTTATATGCTTAGTTACTGCGGCGAGTAGCTCGCTTTCAATTACAACCAATCACAACGTTTGTGCTGAAATATGTCATTATCTATTCTGACTATTCCGTTCATTAAATCTACTGTTCACGTCTAGTTTATTTATGTTCTCTATACTGAACAGTAATAATTTGTATTGTAGTCGTATTGTATGTTTGCGTTTATGATAGAGATTGTTAAAAACTTTTTTTCAAAATTATATTTTGAGAAAACAACTGTTGAATAGCTTTTGTCGGAAAGTGGGTAAAGGAAGAAATTTAATGAGAACTGAATATCTTAATTTAGGTTCCCAGATTTCCTTTGCCTGCACTGCTATGTACAAGATACAGCGTGAAAATGAAATCTTTCTGGCTCTTTAAAAAAAACTGTCTTTTTATTTAATATGTTTATGCTACAACATAGGATATTTAGTACTATTTTTAATGTTAATTAAAAATTTAAAAGTCATTCATTTATCATAGCCTATCCTAGTTAATATTATTTTGATTTATTTTCACTCTATATTCGATCTTATTAAAAATATATATATTTTTAAATTTTCAAATGTAAATTTTTTGAGCTATTACGACTAAAGTTCTAGCGATTTATAGAACAAATATAATGTTTTATGGTAGAGCTCTACATTTTGTAAATTCTATTATATATAATGACGTTATGTATTTGGGTATCAGATAGACTGCCTGCCAAGCTTGATATTCAATCGGCAACTTAAAAGTATTTGCAAAAGTTTATTTTGAATTTGAAATTGTTTATAGATAACATGCAGTGAGTTTTGGAAGTCTCGATGACTTTACATAGTTTTTGGCCTAACAATATGACAGATAGTGGAAAAATGTATTTCTTTTTATTTACAAAGAAATATATTTTTTTATGTTTCTTTTACTAACTGTTAAAACCTCACCAAAGCTTGCATAATTAGTGTTAGTGACAGCTCAATCCAATCAGCCCACTGCTATTTTTCGAAAACTTAATTAAAGCCCTAACGTCTTTGTCTACATGATGACTGCGGGTAATGTTTGTATTAAGGCAGCTTTCTTGTTCTAGTTAAAACAAAAGGCGAACTAGACAGACTTGAAATCCATTACGCAACTCACACTATTTGAATAGAGCGTAGAAAAAAAAGAGTAATTCGGCATATCTCGGTTTTGTCCATAATAATAATTATGGATAATTCGTCTACTTTTCTGCCCATTATCATCACTTCATTTGACCCAAGGGGAATAATTTCTATAAGAAACTAAAAAATTTTTTCCACAGGTTTGGTTCCAAAACCGCCGAGCCAAGTGGCGCAAGACCGAGAAGTGCTGGGGAAGATCGACCATCATGGCAGAATACGGTCTCTATGGTGCCATGGTTCGTCATTCTCTACCTCTACCAGAGACTATTTTGAAGAGCGCGAAGGAGAATGATAATGTTGCGCCCTGGCTGCTAGGTAAGCATATAGTATATTCTTTAAATCTTATAATTTTTTCTATATTGTTAATTATAATTTCTATGGTTTGCATGCAATTTATAGTAGCATGACTTTGTATAGATAATATTATGTTTCTTTAATGTAGCAAAAAGATATGTGATCTATATATCTTGAAGAATCAACAAGAGATTTGAAGAATTTATAAGTACTTGAAATTATCTTTGATTTCTCAGGAATAGTTATTAAAGAATAAATAAAAAGAATAAGTTTGTTCACATAAAACAAACTTACGTCGCTGTAAGCAATCGGGAGGTCCTTTTTTAAGTAAAAAAATAAATTTATTAGAAGTAAAACGAATTTTAGTTCACTGTAGCGCTTTGGAAGCTTTTGCATGCTTTGTATAAGCTGTAAACTTTAAAAAAATTGTAGAGCAACATTCTTTATTCTGTAGTCTCTTAGCCTTATTAGTTGTAACAATTCAAATAAGATCTTTTTAACTGCAAATCTTTAGAGACATTCATTTTATATTATAATATTATTGTCGATTTCAAATACTATTTTAAATCTTGAACGGATTTTAAAGAAATTTAATTCCGACTCTGTGCCATATTAGTTAACTGATATGATTTATGACCTAAACACTAATATCCGGGTTGTAGTAAAAAATGTCTGACGTGATGATTTTGTTCAAGAGTCGAGCGGGAGAGCGGCGGGGCGCCCGTAGCGCCGGCCCGGACC
>DVQM01001018.1:0-13495 GCA_018231645.1 Heliconius ricini
AGGTAATGGCGTTCAACTCAGCTGGCGAGGGCCCAGAGAGCGAGCGCTACTTGGAGCGTACATTCCGCAAGGCGCCTCAAAAGCCCCCAGCCTCCGTTAATGTGTGGGCCGTCAACCCTAGCACTATTCGCGTCGTCTGGAGATATGTTCAGCCTACTGACGAGGAGGAACCCCTTATTGGTTATAAGGTAAATTAATGCACATTAAAATGTATCTATAAATTAATGTTATATTTTATAATTTAACAGTAAGCAGCAAGACGTGAGCTAAACTTGAGCTGGCTTGTTGAGTGACACTTTGGATAACTTTTGAAAATAACGAAATGTGAAGAAAACTTTTAAAAATAACATTTTTCAATAATAAAAATTTAAACTACAATATACATATATTCTACACCGGACTTGTACTGCCATTATTTTTACTCTCCTCTGTTGTGTTGATTGTGTTAATAATGATTTGTTTCATTATCCACTAGTAAGAATAGTTTTGCGACTTGTGTCTATAAAATATTTTTTGTACTTGTCAACCTTTTTTTTTCACTTTAATTGGCAATGGAGTCAATGTTCAAAAATACAGTCAAATATTTCTGAACTGCAATATAATGGCATATTTTTGTTAATTATCAAGTTGATGAAAAGAAGATGTCCAAGATCAAATATAAAGTATATGTATGTTAAAAGTTATTTTAATTGTATGTTACTTACTTTCAGGTACGAGTATGGGAAATCGATCAAGACATGAGTACTGCAAATGACACTCTGGTACCAGTGGAACATAAGCTGGAGGCCTATGTCACTAACTTGACACCAGGTAAGTCTTACAATCTCAGAGTCTTGGCGTACTCCAATGGAGGTGACGGCAGGATGTCTTCACCGCCTATCACCTTCCAAATGGGTGATTACCACAGTGACGCCTATGGATACTATGTAAGAAGCTCAGCTCCATCACAAATCCCCTACGTATCTTTACTTATAACTTTTATCTCTTACATTTTAGTTCTTAGGAATCTCTAATTATGTAGCTTTAAGTTTTCATATAATTCAATTAAATGTATATTTTGAATATTTTACACATTTTTTTGCTATTTACAGTTTTCAACAGTTTTTGTTTTATCTGTGTTGTGATATACATCCGGCCATTATGTTATTTAATGCATATGGTACTTCTTTTTTTATTTTTTACATAAATTTATTTTGTTATAGATTTTTATGTTTAAATATATATATATAAGTTTATAAAGGTGTAGAATATATTTTTAGACATTCTTGACAATAAGTATAATTTAAGTGAATCTCAATATTTTTAAGACAATATTTTATAATAACAATATTTTTTTTCTTGATAAATCATATATTAATTGATTCTCTATATTTGTCTTCATAATTTCAAGCCTCCATCTCAATAAATTCTTAATCCGAGCCATTATAGAATAAGGTCACCTTTGCAAAGGTGAAAATTATATTAGATTTTTTATTATTATTCGGGTTTTGTATACATTTTTTAAATTTAAAATAAGAAAATAAAATTATAATAAGTGACACTGAAACTGCATAATTAGCTTAATGAGCAGAAAAAACTAAGGAAGCAAAATGAGTGGACAGCTAGCCTTTAAAAAATAATCAATTAACTTGTAACATCAATTCAACTCAGTTTGTGAAATATTTTGTAACTTTAAAAATTAGTCCAATAATTACAATAATTTTAAGATATTTTTTTCAGAATAATAATATAATACTTCTTTTGTGATTGTAGTAAAGGCAGCTATTTAAAATGAAATGGTATCCATTTTTGGTTGGGCAATACTTTCATTTGTTAAAAAAGTGTCAAATGAAAATAACCATTAGCGAGATGCGATAATTTTATAAAATTTATAAATTTAATAATACCTATAAAGTTAAAGCTTACAAAAATATACATATACATATTTTAGTATTGAAAAAAAAACTTATTTGACTTTCAAGCAAAGTTATGACAAAGAATTCTGTTCATATAATCTCCATGTAATTTAAATGTTCTTAAAGAGCATATTATTGTATGTGAACTTTGGCGCGAATAATTATACCGACAAAATATTATTAGCTATATGTATATGAAAATAAAATACATTTAAGTTCTATACATAGGGTAAAGTACGTATTTTTTGCTATCGATACATTGTAATGTGTGTGCCTGAAGCACAACTGTGAGTGAAATAGCTGATTAGTTAAAAGATATAATATGTATGTATAATGCCTTAATAGTACCGTAAAATGTTAAAATTTTGTATAAAAGATCTGTTCAATAAGATTAAATACAGGTTTATTTTCATCTTGTGAGTTTTATTTCATTATTGCAATTCTTATGTAATAGTTTTATATTATTTTACTACAGTAGTGAAAATAATCCCTTTATTTTAATGAGACTATATTCGATTCATTATGGCATGAGACAAAATGTTAATAAAAAAATTGTGTTTCTCAAACTTTATTGTATTTTTTTTATTTCTATTTAATTTATGCAGCATTATTGCTTGTTGTGCTTGAATGTTTTATATAAAATAACTTTGTATAAAATAAGAATAGCAAAAAAAATAAAATGATAATGTACAAGTTTTACTAAAAGTTACTTAACTATTAGGATGAAAAAACTTAATATATCTATTATTCAATTATTTATTAGAAATCGGAGGATTCTGAGGAACTGTCACCAACATTAATGAGGAAACGATCCACCATATTCTTTTTTTATTTGATAAAGATATTGAAACTAACGAGCGAAAGTTATTCCATCATCAAGATAATTTTATGAAGATATGCTTTGGTTTTTACATGTAATTTGAACGTATACTTTTTGAGAATATCTTTTTGACGTTTACGGCCGCGATCATAGGCACGAGTCCTGCGGAGGGCCCCCTTAACGCCATTCTCAAAACTATTTATAAATTGTATTGATTTTATAATTTATATTAAAAATGCAGCATACTAAAATTATTATAAGCGGGCGAAGCCGCAAGTAGGCTGCTAGTTTCTTAGTATTATTGTAATTATATAATTATATATTGTAATTATATATTTGTAAATTTAATGTGGTGTTAAATATAACAGGTGTTAAGTGTCTAAATAAATCGGCACGGCACTTGACCGTTTTTTGTTTCATAACAGCAGAGGCAGAGGGAACCTACATAGTGCAACGCGCTCTACGAAATGTCTGTTAAGACACGTGAGTGTTAACTGGGTTCCTTTTTTTACAAAAAGATGCTTTTGCTTTGTCGGTGATCCAGAATGGTCGTGTATGGAATAGTTATTTTAAAATATAAGAAATAACTACTATATGAAAAGTTAATATTTTATTGTACTTAGTCGTTTCTGTAATAGCGAAAAGTTTCGACATCACTCGTTTCGTCATTCGTCGTCTCTTAACAGAACATTTTTATTTAGGATGAGAGGTTTTTAAACTTATATTTTTAAATGTACTTAACTATTGTTTAGTAGTTAAGTTAGTTAACTCATGAGAGTGGAAAATATATTTTTGTTAGTCATTTTTATTTTTCAGAGAAGATGATTAATATACAAAATTTAATAGAACATAATTTTTTATTCGTCTCTATATTACATATTTTAATATTATTTTTTACTTTTAGTTTTGCGCTTTAAATGTTTAGTGTCTACTTCATTTAATGTATCGATACTATATATATTTCTTCTTTTTAACAAACTTTCGTCGGCTTGCGCATGTTTTAAAGGCAGCAGGCCGACAGCAAACGGTATATCTTCATCTAAAGTAGAACGGACATTTTGTGTATTAGGACTCTCGTTTTCTTTATTTATGGAATTTTCATTGCTGATTACGTCCATTTCAGGACTAAGATTATTTGATTTAGTCATATTCTCTATAGATGTGGAGCATTTTGTTTTAGGAGTGTCCAACTGGTCATTGGGTTTTGGGCTTTTTTCATTTTTACTTATTTGTTGTACACTTGCAAACTCTTCCCAATGGAATTCGTTAGAAACATTACTATCAAAATTTTCATTACAATTTGAGACTTTTTCTGTAGAAGATACTTCTGACTTAAACTTAAGTGTACCTGTACGTTTCTGTGGGCTGTTCTGCCCAATGATATCATCATCGCAATTTTGCATAATCTTATTCTCAATGTTCATCAAATCTTTCATTATCTCATCTTGTTCTTGAAGACTGTTATCTATATTTGGCTCTATGTAGTTTTCTTGATTTTGAGTATGTTTTGGTGTTGATATTAAGCAGTCTAATGTATCTTCTTTAAAGTCATTTCCATTTGGTAATTGTAATGAAAAGTCATAACAACTTTCATTTCTTTTTAAAACATCCGAATTATAATGAGATTTTGTATCGAGAAGAGACATATTAAAGCTGGTATCTAAGGATGTGTTGGGACAAAATTGGTCTAGTGTCCTGGTTTCATTTAGTTGTTGGTCCTCATAGAATTTTTTTACGTCATCGCTCATAGATTTAGTAAAAAAATGCATATCGCTGTCGATACTCGAAAAGTCATGAGTAACATCTTGATCCATGGCATTATTACTATTTTGCAGGGATTGGTTTAAAACGACATAGTTCTGCTGGCTGTCGAACGGTTCTAAATTATCTGGTAAAATTTCATTAAGGCCGTTAATAGTTTCTTCGTGAATGTTATTACTTTTATCAAAATTGTTATTTGAATGATAATTTTTCGAGCTGAGCATTTCTCCCCTTTCTATGGACCTGGAAAGTTCATCTATGCTCTTAATTTCACTTGGATCTGCCACTTTTTCTATAATGTTGGGTTGTTCTATAACTTCGTATTGTATCTCGTTACTTTGGACCATATCTAAGAGTACCTGTTCGTTAACGTTAATATAAGATCCGTCGCCAGATTCAAATAAAATTGGTAGATCCGTTGGAAGACCAGCACTTTTCAGGGCATTAACGTATTGTGACATGGCCGTGTTTATTTCATTGTTAGCATTTTCATTTGCAGTATTATTTGTTGCAGTTGTAAAAGTGGATGTCCTTGTAGCATTTTCGAGTGAGTCCTTCGAGTACGAGATTGGATCGAGGGGATTAGACGACATAGATTGGTCCATAAACAAAAGATCGTTATCCATATTGAGATAGTTACTAGAACTATCATCATTACATATGCTGTTAACTGCTTCTGATAAAGTTACTCTATCCATATAATCCTGAAATATTATTAAACAAGTAAGATTAATTATTTACCCATACCTGTTTGAAAAGAGAAAAAAAAAGGAATTATAATAATACGCAATTTAAATACCTGCATATGTTTCGTTTGCAAATGCTTCAAGTGGTGAATAGCTTTGCGCGAGTCTTGCTCTCTGCGCATCAGAGCACGCTCTGCAGCTCGCCCTATTGAATTGCTGCTTTCCCAAGTGTTAGGTCGCTAATTTTATAAACATGTCATTTATGAGTATTTATAGTTTTGCCATTGATTGACAACAAATTGAAAGATTTTGATTTTGTTACCTATATTTTTTAAAAGACATCGTAATACCTTAAAACTAGGTCTTCCACGTCGAGGACGAACGCCGCGGGACGGGTCAGAGTAATCTGCCCCAGTGTTCCCTCCTTCTATGTCGAAGGGTATCCGTACTACGGCATCCTGGTTTGAGTAGATATTTTTTTTTTATATAAACTATTACATTTCACGTTTGTTTTGTACTCTAGATTATGTCTATTTTTGGATAAAATGTCATATATAATAGGTAACATAGGTACACAGGAACAAAAACGTGAATTTCAGTTCTGCGACTACACAGAAAGCGGAAATTGTCTAATGGGTAAAAATAGATAAAAGGATATGCATTATTTATTACAATAGTTATTACTATTGTAAGTTTTTCTTACATCTGAAAGTCGTGAAGGTTGTCGGTTCAACTCTTACTTAGGGGAATGATTATATTTTAATTATTTTCATTATTTCCATGCTCTCATAAATAATGCACGGTCCGCCACACGAAGCACAAAGTCTCGAAAGTGGTGCGTGGAGAACGTAGTGTTTTAACATTGGGTTGCTACTGCCTTCCCTGCTATGCGGGAAAAAGTGTGAAGCTGAAGTAAGGTTTCCTTAGTTAATAAGAGAGTTCTATAATCAGTCATAGATCAGTTATAATAACTCAAATAATATAATTAAAAATTATATTCATTTAATTTAATAAAATATTTTTTATAAAAAACAAACCTTATTCGTCCGGTTATCTGGTAACTGGTTAATATTTGTTATCTGTGATGTTTTTGATTCAGAATTATCCTTAAAATATTTATTATCAACTTTATTAATGAGTATATATCAATATAGATTTTTCTTAAGAAAATTATTTACCTGAGAATGTAAATCGATGAGAGACGGTGGTGGTCTGTTCACTACCACAGGTGGAGTAAATATGGGTAATTCACCTTTCGATAAAAATATAATATTAATTGCCATATTTGGTTTAAACTAAATATATGTACTGATGATGTTGTGACGCAATATATTTATAAAATGAGTGTAAGAGTGCAACTTGCAAAATATTTTGAACGATTTATTACACTCACTATGATTATTTATTCCAAGACCTTCTTTTGTTACTTTAGATAGACCTTTGATTTTCAGAAACTGTGCTGCAGACACTAGTTCATCCAAATTTTCTTCTAAGCACTGAGTTTTTCCGCAATACATAAACTCGACAAGGCATTTTAGTACATTAAATTTCATTTTTAAAATAATTAACGGCTCGCCGGTTTGCTTTTGTAAAACTTCCTATGAAATTAATTAATGTAATTACACTTTGTTTTTCTATAATAAAATAAAATTATAGTAATAGTCTAAACCGTTCCAATCAAATATGAATTATAAAAAATAAATAAATAAATTGGAAAACTCACTTGAAAGTAAGCGCTACTTGCAGCCAGGACTGCTTTGTGAACACGCAAAGTGTGAGAGCTACACATGAGTGTCATGTCCACTAAAGATTGCATTTGCAATAATTTCCCAAATCGAGACATCAAATGTTCGGAATAGTCTTCGTAATGTAAACTGTAACGTATCGGAGCCATTCTCATATAATAACGATGCACTTGAGCTCGGCGACGTAAATAAATTCAATGACATGACATCTATTTATTGAGCATTTGATAAATTAAAATAAATGAATGCACAAAAATGATGAAATTAGAATGTCATAATTTTTTTTTTAATGTAAAGGCCAGTATTATAATGGCTCAGTTTTTTTATCTGTTTTTTTGATGTGGGAAGTAATAAAAAAATTATGTGTTGAATTCTTTTATTTAAAAAATACAGAAAAAATAGTAAATGTTAGAAAATGAATGTATTACAAATTTGTATTTGTTTGGAACTATATTTAATAATATAAAAAAAATGAAAACAAAAAATGCAAACTTATTCTATCACAGACTAATTAAGTACTGGAAACATTTACGAATACGTAGGTATTTTAATACTTATGTTCTTAATATATATATTTAAAACGATCAATGGCTAATAATCTTGACACTATAAATATAAGTTGACAAAATGATATAAATAATAGAAGATTTTGAATATTACCGTTGGAATGTAGGTAGGAATGAATTTATTTGTTCATAAGGCACTTGGAACAAATACTGAGATCATGGCCCGGGAAACTTCCCACCAGATTATTTATAATTTTGTTCTATAAAATTAATCATCGCAGAAACTGCTATAAATACGAACATTTAATTATAAGAAATCTATTTGCAATTAATTCAATATATCATGAACTACAAAACCATTACATAGTTCCTTTGAATCTAATCACATTCGAGGCTTACAACAAATTCACAAACTAATTTTAGATAGACGTATATACAGTGGTTATAAAGTGTTCCACAATAAAATATTCAAAGTAGATTTGTAAAAAATAGGTTACCCGTTTGACACACGGTATGCAAACAAATAATATATTTATTGTTTAATCAATGAACGTCAGCTTTTAATAATATAATTGAAAATATAAGTGAATAACTGCTTCAAAGAATTACTATTGTAGAAATAATTAAAAAAACATTCAATTTTATATAACACATGGATCAACTACAAACACTTTACAGTAGTTATACAAATGTATTTGTATTATTCGCGACATAAAATGTAAAATACAAATTTGTAACATTTTCAATACTTTTAGTATCGTCTTAGAAATTGTTTTTTATACAACACAATATCTAGCTTTATGTTACCCTTACCTCCCTATGACGAAGCTCATAGACGCTGTGGCGACCAAGCCTTCGCGACCCTACCACTCGATTATATGGAACACATTCTGATATCTGAGATAGAATACTCCATTTCCTAACATTTAATTAAACTTACTACAAGTTACGCAACGTGTTATGATGTTTCGGAGACTAACGCTGACAGCTGTGAACAATAGGTACTTAAGATGCCGTGGCGTGGGTACGCGACAAGAGGTAGCGACATTATCCCACAAGTACCCCTGAGTGCTACGGTTTAATTATCGGTTAGTTGGTGGCTATAAGGCCATATGCCTTATTTATAAAATATAAATACATAAATGTGATTAATACTGCCTCTGTTTGTATATACATGACATAAAGTGACGCTTTTATTTTTGTTATGTCGCGAGTTTACCTTGTATCTATTTCCTCAAACATCATAACTCGTTGCGTCGATTATACTGTCCATATACCGCGGTATTTTTACTTGTAACTTTACGTAGATATTGTACTTCCAAATAAATCATATTTCATTGAAAATAATTTAAAATTGATTCTTTTATTTTATTTTTACAACAATAATTGGCACAAATAAAGAGATAGGTCCCTTTTTTGATTTTGAAGAGATTTAGAAGGACTTATCGTTTTTAATAGGCGGAAAACATAATCCTGATGTTTGTACCTAAACAGCGTATTAACATTAACAATGAATTTACACGTATATTATTAATTACAATATTTATATGTAAGTTAATATTGTCTCGCTAATACATCGACTAATTATTAATTCCATCCCAGATATTGCAGAACATAAAATAACAGCCATTGAGTTCGTTACGCATTGAAGAAATACTTAGTTTTGTTAGTTAAATCCAATATTTATAGAAAAATATTATCATTTCAAGAAAGTTATTAATCTCTTAAAATTATCGAGTGACATGTTTTTTGTTAATCAAAACAAGAACCTACTTCTTTAATAAAAATCTCGTGTCTGTGGACACATTACACAACCTTTTTTTGAGTAAATGACAGTTATAAATAATTTAAAATTTTATACAATTTAATCGTAAGTTTGTGAACAATATGTTTATATTCAGATTTAAATTATCGAATAATTTTGTCAGAATTTCAGATTCTTGTTTTGATTTCGATGACAATATGGGACAAATTTTATATAGTGTATTATTAATTTGGAGGAATATTAGTGCGGAGTACTTTATAGACATTTATTATTTATAACAGATTGACGTTTTAATTGACAGCTATTTGAAAATAAAGAGAATAACATTGTACTAAGCACTTACAATATGATTGTTAATATAATATTATTATAACGCAATACAATCTGTAAGCTTGCCATTAAATAAAACCGACAAACCTTTATTGCATAAATAACACATATTTCATGTATTAAAATAATTATATATGAACACTTTACATGAGTATGAGTAAATTTGTACAATAGGTACATAGTATGTAGAAAAAATAGAGATTCATTTATAGAGATCGGTCAGTGAAACTAAACCATTGCCAGCGAATTGTTAAATTAATATGACATCAGTATTAACTAACTACAATTATAAGACAATATCGGAAAAAACGAAGATAAACCAATAGAACAATACTTAGTAACTAAACCAATGATAATATTTTCATATACTATGCAAGAGGAAGATCCACCACTAGTCTAATGTTATTACATATAGCGAAACGGTGTCCATATATCCTTATTACCCCTAAATACCTCAGCAGTCAATGAAACTGAGCAATGGCCTGTTTCAGTGGCGTATACCTAAAATTAGAAGCACATTACACTATTTACATCAGCCGCCAATAGATACATCTGCGAATCGCAATATACACGTCGAATATAATAACTCGTTAAAACCACTAACTAAAGTTCTTAACTCCGCGACTCGACAAACGATTAGTTGTCGATTATTTTTAGGAAATCTTCCGGCGAGATGTGAATACCATCGACGGCGGACGCGTCGGTGGAGTTGGGGACGGTGTTTTTGAGTTCGCCGAAAGTGTACGTGGTTCGCTTTTTATTGGGGCGCGGTTTAGACGCGCGCGGCGCCGGCAACGACGCCTCACAGTCCAATGACGCACGCTTATTCCAGCAAAATGGCTGCCGTGGTTCCGGGCCAGCCGACATCGGCATTGCCAATTGTAATCGTGATCTGCTCAGCTCGTTATCGCTCAGCTGCCGTTTCAACTTGTTCTTCCCTACCACCAACTGGAAGCCCTTTAAACTATCAGGTGATTTCCCGAGTTCTTCACTCGTCTGTCTCGAGAGAGCGCGTTTTTCGATAATGCTGTTCTGTCTGGAGGAGTGACTTTTACCGTCGCGACTACTGCCCGAGGAGCTGGCGGTGGCGGTGTTGGTGCCGCGGCGTAGTGTCTCTATGACGTTGTAGAAGTGGTCTGGCTCGTTGGCGCTGCTGCGGCGGGAGCGGCTGACGTTGTTAGTACTGTGTCGGAGAGGCCGCGCGTGTGCTCGCGGCAGTTGCCCGTAGCTACTTTGCCGCGCAATGCCAACACTGGTCTGTCGTCGCGGCATGCTACAACTCTTTGGCACGAATGCGTCCTGCGTCATTAACAGATTCTCGTACACGTGCGCGTTATCAAAGTCTTCGTGAGAAATGAGGTTTTGTTGACTTTCTGTCGTTTCCCGTTTCTGTCCCACTGAATTGCTTTTCTTATGACCTGACCGAATTTTTAATTCAGGTATTTTCTTTCCTAATTTGCAATCGCTAGCGCTTCGCGGCAATAGGTTTTCGTAACCATGAGCACCGCTCTCTTGAACTTGAACTTCAGCTTTAGGTATACTATTATTGTCAATGTTTCTCGAGGAATGAACATGTTTAAGAACTTTAGGATTAGATTTAGGGAGATCAGCGGGACACGTTTGTTGAGGTAGACTGTCATGACGCTTTCTATCCAAGTCAGGTTTAGACGATTTGTCGAGGACAACTTTTGTTTTATCACTTTTACAAATTTTAACACTGAACCTAAAAGGAGGTTTGAAAACCACTTGCAATCTGGCCTTTTCGCCGGACAGCAGGTTAGTTGCACTTTTGGACGGCCTTGTTTTTCTTGTACCTTTCAAGACTTGTCTGTGAGTCCTTTCAGTTAGACCTAAAGGAATTGATTTAGATTTGGGAATGGCTGATGGTTGTGGCGAACTGAGCAACCACTTCTGTACTTTAGTTAACGCTTCTGTATCTTTAGGAGGGGAAGATGACGAATGTTTTTGCATGGAGCTATAGTCAATCGTTTCTTTCTTAACTTTCATCTTACGTTTCTTCACTTTGTTCTTATGTTTCGACAGTATGACGTGCTTTGGAGATTTTCCCTCGGCATTCGTTATAACTGCCGTATTTTCTTTTGCTGCCTTATGTTGCTCTTCAGTTTTAGATGGATTGCTTGGCTTCTGAAATAGAATAATCAGAGTTTTGTTAAGGAAATCAATAATAAAATTAATACACATTACATGTAATGATCTTAATTACCCTTTTCTTCAATATATGCGATGGAGATGCCTTGTCAAGCTTTCCGTCCTTCTTATTGCGATAAGCTCGTGTTCGGAGAGCCACTTTTTTCTTCAGAGGCAGTTTAGATCTGTAATATATGTTTCATGTTTACGGCTTATAAAATATTATAAATACAAGACAAGAAGTTTTGAAGTTCATTTCAAAATTAATTTTAAAATGATGATTGTAATTGAAAATAAACAGATTTATTATTGTGGTTATTCTTGCGATGGCGTAATTAATACATAAATTTTCATCAGCAAAATTGGATATGACAATGGCCATACATTTTTCCAGTTTTCATAGAAATTGTACAAAATCCTAATGCTCCCCATATTTCTAGAAGAACATACCTTCAATAATTAATACATTAAAAAAAAATCGGCCTTTAGTTTATCTAAGTATAACGAAAACAATATTTGAGAACAGAAATCATGACAACAATATTTTTTTATAGCTTTCTGAATATTTTCTTCCTTAGTGTGTGAATAACACTTTAAAAAAATTCTTAAACTTTTTCTCTAGCCAATTGTTCATTCTAAAGCCATTTTAATTATTATTCGCGCACATAAAATAAATTGTAACACAAATGTAGCTTAATCGGTGACGAGCATTTGGATGGTTGTTAAGATGTCAGTGAGGGAGAGGCCTGAATCCCGCCGCGTTCAATTTTTTATACATTCCTAAATATAGTTTTTTGGCGTGTACAATTTTTTTTTGTTTTAAACAACAACAAATTTGAGGCTAATTATGACGCAGCGGCATCATTCATGTGTGCGACTGTAAACGCAACATTTTGTTGGTTCAATCCCTACTCGAAGAAATTAAATAACAAATATTTTCATTTCATTACTTTGGTAATTTTTCTAAGAGAGGCGTTGAGTTCCGCCACTCAACACGCAACATATTCAGAATTCGGCGAAAAGTGCGGAAAAAAAGTGTTTTTATGCAAACGTAGTGTCTTAACACTACGTCCCAGATTCCCTCTGCCGACCCTGGTATGTTCGGGCAAAAATACAAAAAAAAAATACCTGACAGCAGTATGCACTATAAGCCCTTGGTCAGCGGCATCTGGCAGGCGTACAGTTTCAGTGGTAGATGAGTGAATGATGGTGACTGATTTGATTTTTTTGGAATGACGTCCGAAGAAACGGGTGCTAGCTACCTGCAATTGTAGAAAGATAAATTACAATACAAAGTGAAGTTTCAGAATATTCTCTAGCATAGAAACATGATGATACAATATGTACTCTTATATATGTAACTACCATAGCTATCTCACATTTTTTTCATTATTTATAGTCTTGTTCCATTTAAAGTAATTTAAAGATGACCATGTTTAAGTTATTGTTAAGCAGAGTATGTAAATCTGTATGGTTTACATAACATGTCAAATCAATCGAATGTATAAGCCGAAAATCATGTGGAGAAATATACTAAAAATATATGTTTTTTATAAAAATAGATGTAATGAGCGTTCTAAATGAGTCGAAATTATATGATTTTTTTCCAAAATCTATTACTGTGTATGAAGGTATGTAATCACACTTTAGCGTACAGGTTGTCTACCTTATTTTAAGTACAATAACTACCTCTTAACGTAATTAGGGAAACTTAAAATAGTTTTTAATTTTTATCATCCATTTCTATAGCAGCATTAAGTACTCTGCAGGAACGCTAAAGAAAAAAAAACAATACAAAATGAAAGTTGCGTAAAGTATTGTGTGTGTGTGTGTGTGTGT
>DVQM01001019.1:0-13492 GCA_018231645.1 Heliconius ricini
TGGTTAAACTTAACCTCAGGCATTGAGCTCTGGCACCGCGGGATGGTCGGCGGCGTTGTTCCTTGGTCATCCAAACTCGAGTTCAAGGCAAAGAGAGTGCCCAGGAGATCAGCTCAGCTTTCTTCTGCTGTGTGGGCCAAGATGTCATTTTCTGTGCGCAATGGCGGAAGCGAAGGCTGGCTAAAGTTGACGATCGAAATTGATGTCTTAGAAATTGGGCGGTGTGTGAGGGACTCAGAGCCCCAACACTAGGTTCCCTCTTTCTACGATGAATTAATTATACGCATTTACCGGTTCCGTACCGCCAAGGGTAAAAATCTCTATTACCTCAATGGTAATGGTTCCGCATTATATGATCACTTTGTTGTCAGTCTGTTCGTCTGTCAAGACCATTTCTTTCGAAATCGCGTGGATGTATCAAGTTGAAATTAATATCAAATATCGGAGTCCATGGTTTATTGAAGCGCAGAAAAAATCAAGCTTCTATTTTAACACAGCCAAAGGATGCGAGCATTTTTGTATTGACTGCAGCAATGCAGCAAGCATTTTGTATGAAATTCCCAGCGTAAAAAAATTCGTGCCACATAACTTTTGATTTTGAATCAAAAGTTATATAATTTGGCACGAAGTGAGAACTTACGTTATAAATAGAAAAAAAATCGGAAAAGTATAAAATTACAGTTATCTAAAAGTAAAATACGCTCATCGAAAGTTCTGTACAAAAATTGGAGGTCTTGAGATTTTTCTAAAATTTAGGTTTAGCATAGAAAGAGCCTTTCCATCCGATATCTCACTTGAATTACATTAGTGTACTTCCCGATGACCTAAAATTCTGAATATGGTATTGAAGCGTCTTTGGGTGAGTACGACTCGCACTTAACTGTTTTTTTTTATTTTTTGTTCTTGGAAGTTTTAGATAGAAAAACTTATGCATAATTTAATATATGAAAGTTGCTAATGGTTGTGCACTTGTGATGTCTCGTTAAGTATTAATAATAAATTAAGTAAAATAATATTTCGTTAAGTAAAATAATATCTTCGACTAACATGCGCATTTGACCCTAAGCTAGACAGAACCTGTTCTATAGAGATCAGATAAGTCATAAAATTATTATAAATTACATATACCTACATATGTTTATAAACAAAAAAATGGCTATGAACATAGGTAAATTATTGAAAACTAGCGCCCGAGCGGTTTCACCCGTTTGAATTATACAAGTATTTATTTACGTGTATTTAAGAAAAAAAAACGTTCATTATTATTGTATCATTATCTATATTATGATGCACTACGAAATAAATCGTAATTATTTTGTTTTGGCAATTTGATTTTGCTCGCAAAAATTGTAATATGTCTATCTATTATATTAAATAGAAAAATGTTTAGATATTTCGCAACTGTTTTGGTAGCTTATGTGTTGCTCTTTCAGTGTTACTCCCCTAATAACCGGTTCACTCGTTCCGGAGATTAGTCCGGACAAACTACTATGAAGTACTAACTGAAGTACTACTGAAGAAATTATTTTGGTTAAACACGGTAAAAGGTAACTCCTTGTTTAATTTCTTTTTTCGTGCACAAGGTGTGACAGTAAACGCCACTGGTTGTAGGTTCGATCCCCATCAGAGCCTGCTAAGTTCGTGATACAGCGGAAAGCTAAACGTTAGTAAAAAAATATTATTACAAACATTCAAGTATACCCTACGTATTTTCATTCTTAAAACATCGATCAACAATGTTTATATTGTTATTGTACTTACATATATAGTTTTATTGTAGTAAAAGTATAGTACAGTAAGTAACGAAACCATAATATCATGGCAATCACAGTATACATAGCTTTCCCCTTGTATGCATCGTTGATCATGTTCTATTAAAGAGTACGGTACAAGTCTTAGGTTTATAAATCAAAGTAAAAAAATCTGCGTCACGCTGGATTTCTTTGCTTTATTGCATCAGGGTACGCTGAGGGAACCTAGTTTTAGATACTCCGTTCCTTACTTTTCACCGGAATCTAGAGGCATTCGGTGTTAGAAGCGGAACCAGGGCGAACCAGAGCGAAGAAATGAGAATATAAATTTAAATAAATATTTCATTTCGTCGTGTGAGGATTGAACCCACAACCAGTCGATTTTACAATCATACTTTGTACCCTGCGTTTTCATTAAAACCGTTGATACAATCGTATCGCTATAAGAGAGCGTATACATAATGATCGTAAGTTCGATCACTGTTGGGGGGAAGAGATTATTTTCATATACTTGTTGGTGAGAAGAAAATAAAGTGTGGCATGGAGTCTTTCAGAAGTGGAAAACGTAGAGTCTAAGCACTTGTTTTCTTGTCTTCCGTTCTATATGTAGACAGATCTCGTTCTCTTAAATCATAGACCGAATACGTATAACTCAGTGATTAACTTACTAGTATATAATTATTATTTGTAGAATCATGTTAAGAATGTAATAAGATACTTGCATCCAGCTGCCTCTGGATATGTACGCTGTTGATATAAAACGAATGTTAAGATAAGAATTATATTATGTTATTTATATTTAAACGGCACATGCGTGTAACTGTAAACGATGGATGTGGATTCGATTTCTACTTGGGAGAATTTTATTTGTTAAATTTTTCATTTATTCGCTCTGGTAACAACACCGCGACTCAACACGTGATGCCTAGAAAATGGGACAAAGTCTCTTCAGAGTCTTAACACTAGATTTTTGTGCCTTAGTGAAACACAAGTTTGAGTTTGAGTTGAAACAGTAGTCTCACATACAGTAGTATAAGCAAGAAATCCTATCCTCCGCTTTTCTCCAAAAATCACCGCGTCTTGTCCCACCAGAGCGGAGATGTGAATATATTTTATTTCGCCGACTAGGAATCAAACCTACAATTATCAGGACTAAATTAAGACGTTTTACAATGCGCTTTTAAACGGTAAATAAATGGCACGTATTTGACCCGTGTACTTTAAATTTTGTGTCTCAAAATGAGCATAAATATTAAATATGCGAGACAAACTAAAATTAATGTGATATTTCTTGAAAAAATCGATAATAGACACTAAACTTCATTTTGTCTTTCGACATAATTGCAAGTGTTTTTAGATAAATTGCTTTACGTGACCTTAATTCAATAGATTAATGTTAGGCCTTTTAACAAATACTATCGTGTACTGTTTATGCGTCCAACACTTATATACAATTAGTTACTAAAAAGCGATCAAGTGCAGTTCGGAAGAACCGATCATAGATATGTAGGGGCTTATTTGCCTCCAAATAAGGTGGAAGAAGTTGCTGTATCAAGCAGAACAGAGAATAGATACAGAATGTGAAAAGGTGGACGTACTGTAATTGAATGTACGGCTTAATTTATTAGAATGCTTAGACGCTATGCATTAAACCAATCTAAAATCATTTCAAAATGAATATTTCATATTAAAACACAATAATAAGATTAAATTATATGTACGAGAATAGATGGGATATCTAACTCTACACGTATAAAAATTAAAATGAAGCGGTGCAGGTTAGATCAAATTTTGGGTTGAAAACTAAAAGAAAAAAATACCATTGCCCTACAATTAAAAAAAGGAAAGGGGAAATAAGTTACTTTAACTTTTAAAGAAATTTAAAATCATTTTTCTAATAAAACTTAAAATAGATACCAACATTAGTTTTAACTAAACTATTACAGAACCAAGTACAAGTGTAGATGGACCTCAATCTATTGTTACATGCAATTCTCGCGTCGTGGGTGTCAATTGTGATGATTCATGGGATACATGGTGGGATGAGACTCTTTAACCTTGTCCCTAATTTCTTATTATGCCTACAATTTCAACAAAAATTCTATGTGTATATAGGCTTTGTTCTTAATTATTGAATGATCTCTATTATTTAAATTTCTTGTAAGTCCATGTTTCAGCACGTGGAGGAGGTAGAGAAAACTTGATGCTAAGACATTCCGTTATCCACTTTCCCCCCTGTTTACTAGTACGCGTTTTTTATGACGAAACCCAACGGCGTATTTTGTCTTTTTAGAACAAATAAATATAGTCACTTCTGAGAAGCTAAATAAAAAATCGAATCTATCACCGTTGTCAGTGAGATATTGTCCCGATCATTGTCACGATAGCCTCAGATAACAATTACCTAAATTAACAATTGTAGATTGAGGACGTCGTGGTGCTGGGGCAGAAGCGTGTGGCTATATTCGCGACGAATAGGGGTTCGACTCCCACTCGGGAGATTAAAATATTTTTTTTTCTTTTTTCGCCCTGGTAATGAAGCAAAAGAGCGTGAGGCGTTGCAATGTCACCTGTCTATTCTGTAATGTGCAGAATATAGCTTAAAGTTAAAAAAATCTTCTAGGATATTCGGCAAACACTCTAGTCTAATAGGCTAGAAGGTGATATTTTAAAACAATAATTCTCTATCATTTTTCTATTTAAATATGCTGTTGAAGTCCAACTAGTCACTACAAATCTAAACCTAAAAATCAGCCGTATCACGCTGTATCCCACACACAGCAGGCTAGGCAGAACCTAGTGTTAAGAATCTCCGTTCCCCACTTTCTGCCGAAATAAAGATTTTATAAGAAGTTTTAATCCATGATGAATAAATTATTTTTCCTCTCCTGGCTCAGGTTAGAACTTCTGACACTCAACACGCAATCTCTTGCAAGTTCTACGATGCGTGGAGGAGTGTCTTAACACTAGTTCAACTCGGTATCCTCTTCAGCGTGAAGCCTCATCCAAATACTACCTATTTAAAGTTCGTACGTTCTTACTTCAAGTATGAGCAAAACGCGTTGAAATAACACATTACACTAGGTATGTATATTATAATTTATTGCATACAATTTCGAAAGGAGCCTTCACAAATTTTGACACCTACACTCTGTTAGAGCAATAACAAAAGGAATAATTAATCTTGAGCATTTAAAATTAAACACTACAAATACTAACATAATTATCTTTATTATATGGAAAATGGCAACCCAAGTATTTGGACTCTCTTAAGAATTATATAGCAGGAGATTTAGTTGTAGGCCTAGTTTAAGTGGCAGGAAGAAATATATTACATTAATATTAGAAAAAATAATAATAAAAAATGGTTAAATCTTTTTAAATAAAGTGTCCACATCGTGCGTCTCTTAATTAAATCTCTAATATAGTTCTTAAAATAAACTAATTTGGTATAATGCAACAGCATTCTGACTGTAAGCGCCACGGTCATGGGTTTTGTTCCCATTTTAGGCATAAATCTAATATTAGAAACAGAAATCACCAAGGTGCAATTGTTCTCTTGGGCGATGGTAATTGAAATGAAAACTCTTCATAAATTAATTCTCTTGAGTTTATATCGAACCCACAACCACCCCACGCTTACAGTTACAAGTTGTCCAACTGCCGCCGCGCGCTGCGCCGCGGTGGCCTCAGTACTCATAATTATCGTCAATTAAATAGATACAAAATGATATAGTACGTGATAAAAGTGTATGACTGTAAAGGCGGCTGTTGTATGTTCGATTTCTTCTCGGGGCAACGGATTATTTAATGTTTTCTGTTCCAATAAAAAAATATCCAACTACCTATATAATTAAAAAACAGCTACGTTGCTGCAATGACGACTTTTGCCAAAAACGTCTTATAGATTATATAATTAACAACACAATACAATTTTGTTATTTTACTACACACTATATAATTCTATTATAAATTATTCCACTATTGTATATTTTTTATGACGAAGTTAAAATATCATAATGTTGGAAAAATTAGGAAATATCTTCAGAGATCTAATGGAAATTAACAGTTGTTTATGACATTCATTCGACGTGGCCGAGGTGACTCTGACCGCTGCTAGTACAAGGGATTACATCGAAATCTTTTTTAACATGACTGTAATCTTTCTCGATAACGGGACTACACATAAAGATATTTTTTCATTTCCAACCAGTTCCTGAGATTAGAGTGTTAAACCAAACAGCTTTGTTTCAGCTGTTATTTGTAATCTAATTTAAATTGAGCTGATTATTTACATTTCAATATTTAATTTTGAGAATGTCATTGCGCAGGAACACAGTCATGCAACTGTAAACACGACTGTTATGGGTTCGATTTCCACCTGGGGGTGGGAAATATTTAATATTTCCATATTCCTAAAATTTGATAGCTATATAATTAATAGAAATATTAGACAGGTAGAGCTGCAAGCAAATATTCTTATTATTAATAATTTTGTATATGTATTAATATTATACAAGACAACTTTGCTTTTTCTTGTTGTATGTTTGTTCCTTGAATTCATCCAGTTGGAGACATGCGTATTCTGTTCCGCAACAAAATATAAAAATAGGAATTGAACCTATAACCACTAATATAATAATAATTAAAGCACTAATATAATTATATTTTTTTTCAAGAATACCGTCAAAAATCTACGAAATTACTGTACACATACATAGCAAAAGAAGCGGACATTCCACGCTTTCTAGCCCCCAACTAATTATACGCGGCACTAAGCTAATAGCTCTCGTGTTTTACTAAATATATATATTTCTGTTATGCAACGTCTCTATTATAATATTATATTATAATTATATTTTGTAGACTAGCTTTCTGATCGTGGTTTTACAGCTTTTCCCCATGAGATGTTTTTTTGTGGTAAAACTTAGTTTACTTACAATTTACAAAAATCCTATTTTTATTTAGAAAACTTATAAAAATTTAAACGTTGTGGGACTTGAAGCCGTGCCTCCTCGAAACCGACCGGGCGCTCTGAACACTGAGCCATACGTTCTTATCAAGCTACGTCGGAACTTTTATACGCTTTTTACAACCTATATATGTTGTTACTATCTCTGTAGGCAGATTTTTACAAATTTGTAAAAAAAATATTTTGTTTAAAAAATAATCTATTTTTCTTTACTAATTAATAGTTTAAATTTCAAAGCAATGCTCAAAAAGATTAATATTTAGGAAAAATAAAGAAAATATCTGAAATTCGTTAAATATTTAGGACATTGGTGGTGCAGAGGCGCAAGTGTGTTAATGTATAGATGCCAGAAAAGGTTGTGGGTTCAATTCTCACTCGAGGAAATATTTATCTAGGATTTTTATTTCCTCGCTCTAGTAGCGAGGCAAAGCGAAGTTTCGCCGCTCAACATGCAATGCCTTCAGATTCGATGGAAAGGGGAACGAAGTGTCTTCACACTGGATTTCTAGAAATCTAAAAATAATCATTAAGACTGCGGTATTCATTTGTCATATTATTGCTGACATAACTGATATATAAATCATCCAAATATTTACTGTTACTTAAAGTTTTAATTGTTATATTTTTGAAATAATAAAAATGTGTAAATATTTTTTTTGTCGTTACATAAAAATAAATACATAATTTTTAATTCTCGTAATCGTAAAATTAAGAAATTAGCCTTGTATTTATAATTTATAGATATTGCGGTAATATGTTACAGTTGGTGAAAGAGTAGGGTAAACAATGTGAATTTAGTGTAAACATACTCAATTCTCCTTTAGATCTATGGCCTTTGTCTATGAGAGCGTAAAATATAAAACCAATAATTTCCCTGAGCTGGGGTCGAATCCGCAATCCTCGCGTTTAAGGTCGACGTTGGTCGATTACGCCTAATAATATTTTTTTAGCGTGTCCGTACAATGTTGTACGTCCAGTTCACATCGACATAAAGGAATGTCGCAGGTGTCTTTAAGGTAATTTCGATGATTATGCACGCATATGCAGTTTAAGAATTGTCCTTGTTACTATTTTAAGCGAAACTGGCTTTTTGTTATGGTTTTTTATGTTGACATACATATCTCTCCCATATAACGGGGTAAACAGAGAGATAATCATAATAAGAATGGCATTTACTTATTGTCACGCACTAACCCGCATATAACTGTGTAGGCAGAGAG
The DNA here is from genome assembly GCA_018231645.1 of Heliconius ricini. Lineage (NCBI taxonomy): Eukaryota > Metazoa > Arthropoda > Insecta > Lepidoptera > Nymphalidae > Heliconius > Heliconius ricini. The sequence goes on from DVQM01001019.1 coordinate 7,944, forward strand.
AGCCTAGTGTCACTCCCATCTCCACACGCCGCTCATGTTTGAAATATTTAATGGTAAAACAAACGAAAATAATGAGAATATTTCATTCCCTAAAGGGAGTTGAACTCATATTTAGTCATACACCGTCCCACTGCGCAATGATAGCCTCCGTTTTTTGCTTCTTGTGGAATAAGTTAATACAATCGAAATGCGAACAATAAATGGTAGAATTGTAAATCTTTTAGAAACAAATGCTAAATTTACTTTTTATTTTTGTTTATAAAATTTAAAAAATATTTAAGAAATAATTGCTACCTCTGTGTGTACTATAGATATTTGCGCTATAGTAGAAGTAGGATGTGATAGAGTTGATATACTGCCAGATAAATCACAGTAATTAATAAAATAAAATAATAATACGGAGATAAGTTTATTTGGAGTCAAGTGGTGCATTTATAAAATGGTATTTTTTTCTAGATTAGCGTAGACAGACTAAAAAAAGGAACCTAATGTTAAGATACTCCGTTCCCGTTAATACACTTTCGTTCTCTGCCTTATGTAAAATTCTCGGGGTATTCCGCATTAAGTGGCGGAGCTCAACGCCACAATTTGCATCGTTCTCAGAGCGAGGAAATTACAATATTAAATATCTAATTTCCCCGAGCGAGGAAATTAAAATATTAAATATCTAATTTCCCCGAGCGGGGGTCGATCCCAGAACCGTCACGCTTACAGTTGCACGTTTGTGCCACCACGCCACGATGGCCTCATAGACTAGTAAATTCGTAAATATTTTTTATTACTATCCGAAAACCGTCTTAATATTAACAACTTATAGCGGAAAAGACGAAATACCTGAAAGATTTACGCTACATTCTAAAACATTCGTTCAAATTATAGCTTTTAATTAAAAATTTATCAAAAGAAAATCGAGGCCGTCTACAAAATGAGATTACCCTATAATTACCTATACTTATATTGGGCAAGGTAAAATCTACTTAGTTTACTTTAATTATATTTTTTTTTTATGTTAAAGTCTTAGAATATTATATTTTGTGTAAAAATTATAAGCATATTCACTTCCGCGTAACGGCGTAGGTAGAGGCGTCTTAGTATTAAGGCACTGTACCTCACGGGCCGCCCAATTTTCATCCCCCAATGAATGAAACTAATTTATTCCTCAAATCGAAATCGAACCCACACCTTTTCTTTTTCTTCAATTTTCATTTCTCTGGTAAGGAGTCTAAAGCACGGCGTTAAATTCCGCTAATTAACAAGCAATGCCTTCAGAATGCGGAGGAAAGTGGGAAACTAGGTAGCACAAGGTTCCTAGGTTCCCCCCTCCTATGCTGCTAGTAAAACCAGATTTTCAGTAAAACAGAAAAACTTTTAGATTTCAGAATAAATTAAGCAAACAAATATTAAATTATTCCTATATAAAAAGTATATTACACAAAAGTACTATTTAAAAAAAATAAACTCACGTCTATAATAATAAATCGTCAATCCAAAATGTAAATACCGTTCGTTCACTATATAAAAAAAAATGATTTAAAAAAAACCTAAAATTTCACAAAATAAAAAAGTCACTTCATTATTTTTTTCACATTTTGTAAAAAATACTTCTTTTTACTTCATTAAAATTTAAAGCAATTGTTTAAAATAATCTAAGCGTGCAATACGATAGAGCCTGTCGACTCGTCACTAGTGAGTGAGCGTAGTTAAGAAATATGATTACTTAGAAGGTCTTTAGTGGGACAATCGTAGGTTAATACCTATATGTGGGCTTAAGCCCACGTTGCTCAATTGTGGGATTTTAATATATATTCCTAAGCTGCAGATAATCCGTTCCGTCCGTTCCGATCCGTTGCCATTAAGACATTTCCGGCAGTAAGTGGCGAAACTCAACGCCGCGCTTTGCCTTGTTACCACAGCGAGGAAAATGAAAATATGAGATATTTCATTTCTTCGATTGGAAATCGAATCTACAAACGTTGTCGCACACTTGTGCCCCTGCACCACAACTGTCCTCAGCATGCAGTATGTACAGCATGTAAATAATGTAAATTTATTGTCTGGTTGTATGCGCGATGCTTGATGCTTCAATTCTCGTTCTGGCATAAGAAATTTTAATTTTAGTACAACATTACAAAAAAATAGGAAACGAAATTATAGCAATAGTTCATGAATTTTCGAACAAGGTAAATATAATAAAAACATAAATTTTCATTTTTGTCACTCTGGTAACACGGTAAAGCGTGGCGTTAGGCTCCACCACTTAACACGGAATTTCAAAAATTAGTTAGAAATATAATTATATGCGGGATACAGCGTGAAGTTAAAAAAATACTTTCATTGTAGAAGCAGAGAAGACTTAGTGACATATCACTGTATTTACGAACATACATGTTCGCCACGTTTCAGCGCCAATATAATCGCATGCAGTTAAATGTCTACAGAATTAGCCGTAAATTACCTATCAAAATGTGTCCGAAGCGAATCAACCGTGGGAATAATAACACCTGTAATGTTTTAATATATTAGGCTTAATATATTTTCAATAGAGACCGTCGTGGTGCAGGGGCACAAGGGTGTGACTGTTACGCGAGGGTTTTGGGTTTGATCCCCATTCCAGGGAATGTATCATTATTAATTAATATTTTTATTTCTTCGCTCCGGCACCAGAGAAAACCTGGCATTCAGTTTCGCCATTCAACACGCAATGCCTTGAATAATTCGGTCTGCCTACCCTTCTATATACGGAATACAGCGCAAAGCTGATTATTATTTCCGATATATTTCTGATATTTTCTGCATTTTGAGACATTAACTAACATTAAAAGGTTTCCGTTTTTCGCCTATTTTAAAGATATTGTCTGTGAATTTCCGAATCCAATGCCCCGCTGTGCATTATAAGACAGAAAAATTTAAAATAGTTTTAATAATAGGTACCATAGTGATCATGGTAATGTAAATTCATCCAGCGTATGTACATCAGTCTGACAGCTCAATTTTTGATATATAATGGCGTCTAATATATATATTTTTATCTTCACGATGTATTCATACAAGAAATCTTAGGGAGAGCCCTAAGACCATAAGCAGTAGTCTAAGGAAACTCAATTACGAACTAAACGCCATAACTTGTAGAGCAAGGAAATAATTTATTCCCCTGAGTCACACAACCACCACCTTTACAGTCGATTAAATCTATATTATATAATAAATAACAGTACACATATACTATAGAAGATTTAAAAAGGCCGTCCAACTCGTCTCAACCTACGTAGAATCTTACATGGGTGAGATTAACACGAATGAATCATTTGACGCCGTTTGTCGCTATTGCGTAATGGTAGTGTTGAAATGAAGTTTACTTCACAATTGCCGGTTCAAATCGATGTTTATGCTTAAGTACTTTTTTATCTTATATGTATCTACTTCACAATTACAGCTGTGGTTCTGTCGATGGTTGCAGATTTGATACCCACTTTGTAGAAAGAACCACACGAAATTCACATTTCTTTGCTTTGCTGTACTAGGTAAAATGCAGCGTTTAACTCTGACATTCAACAAGCAGTGCCCCGTAAATTGAGCGGTGCGTAATAAACGAAGTGCCTTAACATTAGGTTCCCTCTGTGTAAATTGCTATGCGTGGAGCAGCGTGCTGTATTTTTTTCTCCTAATGCAAATGCAGCGTTGCACTCCGATGTTCAACACGCAGTGACCGATGCGTAATTGGGCGGTGCGTAAGGAAGTATTTCAAAATTAGGTTCCCTCTGCCTACTAAAGAGGAAGCTAATCATAATAATAATTAACAATTATTCTTTATTCAATATAACCCTCGCGGTTAAATACGATAAGCGTGTCTATAGTTACATAGTATAAATATCACCTTACTTACAGGTATTACCACATATTACTGTCAATCAATTCTTTGTAATTTGACAATAATATTTTGATTATTGCCATTGCCAATATGTCTCTTTGTTATGTTGCTTAATTGAATCTGAAGGTTGCGAGTTCGAATCAACTCGGAGAAATATTTATTATTAGTTTTTGAGCTGTATTTAGAAATGTATTATTTAGAAAGATAGATAGATAGAAAAGGAATACCCAGAGTGAACGTCGTGTAAAAACATTCAAAGAAATGAAAACGTTAATGAATAATAAGTTATTCTCCCGATTGGGGATCGAATCCACAACTGTCGCGCTTAGGCCACGAGCCACAGCCTGAATCAGAAAGAGTAAAGTACATCTTCTGGATAATATAGTAAAGTATATTATAGAATAATTGTATAAATATATATATTATTTTAAGAAAATACTAGTAGTAAATAAAAATAAGACAAGTTTTTTCTATGGAACATATTAAAAGGAAGAATGTTATGGGCGCAAACTCGATATGTTTACTAGTACGTAGTCCAAGGTTCCATTCCAGCCATCTTCCAATTTCATCAGATGACGTCGATGGTACCCGAATATTGTTTTGTCAATCTACATATAATTGTTACCAATTAGAAGTGCTTGTAATTGAGATTCCTAAATTTTATTACATACTTACTTAGTTCAGCTCGACCTAATAAAAGCGTGTTAAATATGCTTTTTTCGCATAGCGGTGTGAAGGGAACCTACTGTTAAGACATGTCGTTCCTTTTCCGAGACATTGATTATTGAGTTGCGGAACTTAAGACGGTCCGCTATTCTATCAAAACGAGGAAATAAATGAATGTCGAACCCACAACCTTCACATCCACAGTCAGATGCTGTTCCATTGCGTCACAAAGCCTCAGTAAAAAAAGAAATAAAAATCTAAAAAAGAAGTAAATCCCATTTATGTGTATCGAAGTAGATAATTATGTTTTGTAACTTGCTGCGGTGTACAAAGATCAACCGGCACTGTGACACTCGGCTGCTTCGGGAAATTACTTTGAATCTTATGTCTTTTATTATAGATATAAGAAATTTAAATGTAATAATCATATTTAAATACTGATTTCACGCTCTTTCCCTCACAGCAGTACGAAGAGAGGGAACCTAGTGTTAAGTTATTCCGTTTTCCATGCGTCGCCTAATTTTGAAGACATAATGTTGAGTGGTGAGGTTCTTGAGCCTGAGCTAGAGTGAAGAGATAAAAATAATTTATTCATCCGATTGGGAATCGAATTCCCTACAATCGCGTTTACAGACCTACTGGGTATTTTTTATTCAGATTTATTGATTTTAGAAAGATTTTAACGGCATTTAAATATAATTTTTTGTGATGTGATGTGAATTGTATTTGGGTCACATTATAGCTATAGCACACTTAAATAGAAATAATTTAAATGTATGACGGATGCTAACGCAACGATTGTAATTGAATTTGTAAATAAAATAAATACATAATATAATAAAATCTTTGAATGGGAATCGATCCCAAAAGTATCGTATACCATCATGTCACTGCACCACTGTATTACAACAAGATTCCATTGTAAAGTGAAACAAAACCGTCAAAGAAAACTCTGTATAATTTTTTTTTTAGCTTCACGCTATATCCCGCACACAGCAGGGTAGACAGAGGGAAC
>DVQM01001020.1:0-13491 GCA_018231645.1 Heliconius ricini
GGCGCATAGATACGCTGCTGTTTCCGTCTCTCAAATAATGATGAGCGATATAACGACGAAAATTAAGCTGATCTAACTTTGTTTGTATTGGTTAGTAGGTGTAGGCGTCATAAATTTGCATGTTATCCAGTGTGTATGTGAATAATACAAACCACCATCTCTTTACTTTTCTTCGCCTAGAAGAAGAACGATGTCTACATTTGACTCCATTGTGCAGACGCTGTTGTCCAACGATCGTACAAATAAAATTTGGATGACTTTGTCAATGTGGTTTGGTTATTTTCGTATCCTTTACTGCTGTAAGAGGACACTTCGTAGTTCTACTTTCACGAACATCTCTCTAGAATCTCGAAGCAATGCGTAACTAGTAAAAAAATTATCGAAATATACGACATGGTTATAAGCATTGATATCCAGTTTGTTCTCTAGTAGTTTGACTACTCTCCTATCCAAAGGCTCTGTAGGATTGGCTCCTAGAGTTTTTCTACAGCATAAATCGTAGTCGTAACAGAACCCATCTGAGCTCGTAACCATCCAGTTTGTATACCCAAATCGTATGGTTTGCCTGTTATAAATTATTTAAAAGGGTGCCGTTCAACATATTTCACCATAGATCTATAGATAAATCTCTGTGAAACACTGGCCATTGTAAAAATTTGTTTATTTAAATATCTGAACGATCGCATCTCGAATATCTGCTCTGTTGTTTGCGCCGCGATAAGATCGCAATCTTTATTGTCTTTGTAAACACTTCCACTCTGCCTAGTATACCTCGCGGAATAACAGAACTTTGTATATAGTCATCATCTCCTTCTTCTTCACCGGTAACCACACTTGGTTCTGGAGGCAGTGCAACTAAATTTACCTCTCCAAAGCCTTTTTCTTCAATAATTACAGCTTCAGTTGCTACTTGAAGACCGTGATATTCATTGTGACTGCTAGATGTCCTACGTGTCATTATGAACTTGAGATACACCTACAACCTAGATAGACCTAAAAATATTTTTTTACCTCTGATGTGCCCATTGGCCCTAATTGGGGACAACATAATAAAAGCTAAATTTATCTTATTACAACTCTTCTTTTCTAATTAAAAGTAATTACAATATATAATATACTATGTAATTGAGTATGTTTTGTACAAAATCAAATGTAACTAGAAGAAAAAGTTAAAAATAAAATATACTTACTTTTTGCCTTAACTAAAATTAGTGCATTTTGTGGAGCTGTTGCATAAATATGCGACAGCTCCACAAAATGCACAAAATGAACAATCATAAATGTTTTTGAAATGACTTTTACGGCCACAATATAAAGATACACTGTTTATCGACACAATTGTAGACAAGAACTGCATAAACATAAAAAATAAAAATAATGAGGGTACTTTTATAAATGTCCCCATTTGGGCACGGCGGGTCTATATGGGTTAAGATACTTTATAATTAATTTTGATCTAATTTAATGACATACAAATTCGTTAAAGTTAGTACATAAGATGACAAAATCCAAATTCATATTGTGGTGATATCTCCAAGAAGGATTGAACCCACAACAGTTTTGTTGTATATGTTATACAACAATGGTGCATTATTATAATATAAAAAGTATTAAAGTATATTTTTTAGCTTCAAGTGTTTTCCGCAAACAGTAGTTTAGGCGGATAGATAAGCGGTGAATTAAAATTAAATAAAGTCATTGTTTCTGAGTAGGGATTGCATCCACACTTCCCACCGGCATGATGTTCAGCCTTAACAAATTTACTATTCTTCTGTTCAGTTTCATACATTAATTTCCATGACCTTTCCTTTTCTTTCGTAAGGAACGGATCTGTTTAGAATATTGCGAATATAATCGACTTAAAAAGAAAAAAAAAAGCCTACCATTCCCCTTAAGTAGTACTAATTTAATGAAATTTTACCTTCGAGGAAAAATACATAAATCCTAATAAATTTAAAATTATTTAATGCCAGTTTTAATATATGGTTCATTGTTAGATATCGAACCTACAACCGACGCATTAATAGTCAGATGATCCGCTGCTGCGCCTCGACGGCTTCTATAACACAGTTCACAGTTCTATAACAGAAACATTTCACAACTTACTTCTGAGGTGTATCTTCAACTACACTTTTGTCCGAATCGTCATCATGTACTGGAGTACTAATTTCAATGACCTCCACATCATTTACTGGTGACAATTGATTATCTTCTTCAATCGATTTGTTAAGCTTTTTGGTGATTTCCAATTCTTCATTTAGTTTAATGTTTTCATCATAAGTCTGAAAATTCATTTTATTATTTTTAGGAGACATAAAAATGTATATATATGTAGTGGGAGTCGTATCCACACTTTCTTAAAAATATGATATTTTGAGGTGAGCAGTAGAACGAGCGTCGTAGTTACCCTTACCCAGAGAAGGAAAATAAAATATGAAATATTTCATTCCCTCAAAAGGGAATTGAACCTACAACCGTCATGTTCGTGTTTGCAGTCGCACACTAGTGCTCCTATGCTAAGACTGCCTCATGATATACACAATTTTTATTTATAAGATAGGTAAATATAAATTTCATCAATTTCATTAACTGCTCTGGTATAAAAAAGTGCAGCATTAACTCGGGGATATCTTCAATTTCCTGACTATTTAACACATAATCTCACTCAAAAATTACATGGAAAGTGAGTAACAGAGTGTCTTAATACCAGGTTCTATCAATTCTTTCTTTTATTCTATATGCGAGATACAGTATGAAGCTAAAGAAAATATATTTCTAATACCTTAAAATTTGCTGTTATAAGTACATCTGAATCTGGAATTTCCTTAGAAATGGAAAATATGTTTTCGCTACATTTATTATTTGTAGTATCCATTTTATTTTTTACCAAATTGATTTTACTTTTTTCTTTAATACCTGTGTTTGGTATTGATTTATTTTTTTTACTTTCATTATCTAATAATTGGCTTAACCTTTCGTAATTTAAGCTTTCACTATCAGTCTCCAGTACTGTGATTTCTTTTATTGTTTTATTTTTTTTATATTTTAGTTGGCAATTGCTCTCTAAATAGCTGCTATGTTCATTTTCCTTTTGTAGTTTTCTTTTCTTATTAGTGGGAAAATCTTTTAAATCTGTAGAATCTCTGTTTCTTTTGTCTCTATGGGATTTTGATATATTTGATTTCAAGGTTAATATAGTAGATGGAGTTTTTTTTGTATTTTTAAGACATTCTATGTTGGTCTCTTCAATGGGTTCACTATCAAATATACTATTTATTGATTGTATGTCTTCTGCTATATTACTGCACATTTTAGAAATATGTTGAGTATTGGTTTGTATGAGTTCGTTACTACTTATAAGTTCGTTTGGTTTATTTAGTAATTGTGATGCTACCTGAATGTCTGTACCAAATCGGCTATTTTGTGGGTCTTGAGGTTTTTTCGTACATTTAAGTGATTGTATACTCACATTGGTTTCTTCAACAGGTTCACTATTAAAAATATTAATTGATTCTACTTCTGCTAAATTATCTAGCATTTGAGTATTTTGAGTATTATGTTTTACAAGCACCTCATTTGGTTTATGTTTATTTATTAAGTGTGATAATTCAGTGTTATTTTTTATAAAGACCTCGTCTTTTTTGGGATTGTTAAGCATATTTAATGATTGTGATGCTATTTGAGTGTGCGTACCAAATCGGTCATTTTGTGAGTTTATTAACTCTGCTTCAATACTTTCTGTTATTTCATTCTGAACTGATATTGTATCGGCAGAAGCTGTGCCTTTTTTTGAAGGAGTTGATTTTTCAATTACTTCTAACTTCTTTAAATTTAATTGTACATTTTCTTTGTTTTTTAACTGATCATCACTATTATTAATAATATTATTGTTCATTCTAAGAATATTATTATGTGTATCTAAAGAACATGAGGTAATTTTATTTTCCATAGTGATATTGTTTAAAGATGTTTGAATTTGTTTTTCTGAGTTAATTTTTAACTTAATATCATTTTCTTTTTTGTTTATGCAAATATTAGTTAATATGGTGCCAGCTTTTATTGTTATTTCAATTTCATCATTATTATTTGATGATATTTTAGTGGCATAATTTTGTATAAAGTCATTTTCTGTTGTTTTAAAAATTGTAGATTTATAGTTATTTAATGATCCTTTTTGAAAGAAGCTAACATTAGGCTGTTTTATATGTTTACAAGTTTGTTTACTATTAAGTTGGTTATTATCTGGTTCAACTGAAATGATGCTTTCTTTTTCAGAAATTTCTAATGTGGCAATGTTTTTATTTGTGTTATTAATTTTTGTTAACTTTTTACTAGGAGTGATTAAATTTTTATTATTTATGTTTGCAGGTTTTGAAGGAATTTCACCATCATTTTCATCACCAATTTCCATTTCTATTGAATTTTTGTCCATATTACTAGCTTTTGTTAACTTGTTACAAGTAGTATTTAATTTATGAACTGCATTCACGGGTGACAATGGGACTTCACTATCATTTTCATCCATAATTTCTGTTTCTACAGGTTTTTTATATTGTGAGTTATATTCTACATTTTTATTACTTGAAATATCATCATCCAATTCAAATAATGTTTGAATTCGTGGATTATCACACTGATTAATAGAAATATTTTTGTTCCTATATTTTTTAGCCAATTTATTAAATTCTTCATTTATTTTATGGGTATTATTAAAATTTTTTGAAATTTTTTTAAAATATGTTTTAGTTGGTTTTGGTTTTGTACTATTCTTTTTAACAGGTTTTCCATCTATGATTTTTTCGTTATCAATATTATCAGAGGATAGTATAAGGTTTTCATCATTTAAAACTCCAAATGATTTTTTTCTCAAGTCCAAATTTTCCTTAGGCTTATTGCAATTAGTTTCTATTTCTGTCATTTCTTCAATTTTATCCCAGTCATCTTGTTGCACAGGAACACAAATAATGTTTTTAGGACTTGCTCTCTTTGTCTCTGAATGAATTTGTATTTTACTTGTTATTTGCTCTACAAGTACAGTTGGCTCTGGTTCAGTCAAACATAAGGAATCTTGATGTTTTGGAACTGACTCTTGGTATTGTATGTCTGATGTTGAGAAATCATTTTCACAGTTTGTTAACCAAGTATTTACATTTTTATTGGATTCATCTTCAACAAGCAAATTTATAGCATCTGCAATGTAATTATAGTTTTTTTAATTATTGTTTCAATAAGCAAAAGAAAAATAACCAAAAATATTGTAATTACTCACATTTAATGTTAAAAACTTCTTCAAATACTCTGATTACATTTTTAACATTTTCTGTACGACATTGAAGGGGCAAATTTAACATTAATGTTCTTCTATCTATATTGTGACCACAAAATGGACACACACTTCTACAACGCCAACAAGAATGACACAAACTATGTCCACATATTGCTGTGCTAGGTACTGTATAATATTTACAACTGAAAATAACAAAATACATATGTGAATTAAGCCTGGAAGCTTATTAAAGGCTCCATTCACCTGCCCTAAGTTAACCTGTTCATTATGTGATGTTCTCTCATAAGGTTTCCTCCATGCCCTTAACATTCAATGTTTGTAAATTGTTTCATTTTAGTATTTATTGTAATTTTTATGTAAATATATTGGTTATAACAAAACTAAACTATAAATTAGCATGTATGCAATATATTGCTTTACATTCTCTCCTTGTGTAAAAATATATATTTTTTTACAATTCGCCGCACAATCTGTGTTCTCGTTGAAATTAGCGAAGTGATTATTTTACATCTAGGACACTTGGAGTGCCATTTAAAGAGATTAAAGACAAAGAATTAAAGAACAAAGAAAGAAAGAAGAGTTAAAAATGTTTGTAATATTTACCATTCGATACAAGTTATATCATGTTTGTGCACAGAAATCAATTCTGATACTTCCTCTATGTTTACATCTTTCAATTTCATGTTTTGGTTTTTAATTTGCACATTAAATATTATAATACTTTCAGTTTCAGTCACAAACAATGGCTGATAAAATTCTGTTTTGCTTAAGCTTATTATATTTTCATTAAGGAATTGGATTGTTCTTAATTATGGCGGGAAAATACATTAAAGTTAAACTACAAATGCTATGATGTATTATTTAATGTCAAATGTCAGTTTTATTAATAATCTGTGTTATCAATTATCTTAAGTTATGTTTATACGTTTGCCGAAGTATGGCAAGTGTGAGGTATCTCGTGCCCTTCAGAAAACTTGGGTGCTCACCGCAGAAATTTTATTTGCCAAAAATTAAAAATAAGACAATATTATATAGGAACAAACCTATTCGAAGCCAAAGCTCTTACGTATGGTTTAATATATTTTTTTATCACAAAAAATATAGGAAACGAAAAGTTCAACAAAGAATAAATCAATATCAGTAACTCAAACAACTCAACCTAATAGTTAAAAAAACGGCATGCAAGAATTGTGTGAAGAAATACAAAGGTACTTTAGTGTTAAATATATGAAATTAATTTAATTTGCATATTGAAATATATTTTTTAACTAAAACAGCAGTTTTATTTATTCTTATTTTTTTTCTTATTGGGTCTTTTTTTATTCTGAATTAACAAGGTAATAGTAAACCTATCCAGAAGACATTTTTTGCACACAATCGTGAAGATATTTTTTAAAAATATTTTTTATTACCTTACCTTTCTACCTTTACCTTCAGGGATTTCATTTTTCCTTTAAAAATTATAAAAAGGTAAGCAAATATTTTTTTTCGCAGATGAAACCTAATGAGACTGGACAGATAAGTGATAGTTAACTATTATAGCGAACGCAGTTAATGAGAGAATAACAATTAAGATTAATTATACAAATGTCAGCGAATGTCACATTGACAGCGTCCATCGACCATCAGGCTTAGAAGAAGGCAGTCAGAGCCGAAAAATCTTATTTAACATAATTTTTATTACATCATTTTATTAAGATTAAAGTAAGCATTGCTTGAATTTCTTCGAAAATATTGATTTGACAACTTAATATATAAATATTATCGCGATCTACGACAAAAAAGTTTATTACATAATCTATGTTGTCAATATAATTTTCTTTTTTTAATATAAAACTGTCTTTACATATTATTTTGTAGATTGAAATTATTTTCTAGAAGAATTATATTACATAAAGTAATTGTTAATTTCTCGACTTTTTCTTTGAAGTATGTATTTGTAGGTTACGATGCTTAACCAATTCTATAGAGGTGTTGAAAGTGTTTTCCAATAGGATAAATGAAAACTGACTGAATATTTATACTAATTTTATTCTTTTCAATTTTTCCTTAGAATGGCTTCAGCTCTGCGTAATGTACTGCGAGGAGTAGCCAAGAGAGTTCAAGCTCGTGGGTATGCTGATGCGCCCAAAGAAGGAGAAATGGCTTTTACTTTTGCAGCTGGCAATAAAGTATGTTAAAAGTAATATTATATTTCTTTCTGTTTCACACTGTATCCCACATATAGCAGGGCAGGCAGAGGCAATCTAGTGCTAAGACATTGAATACCACAGTTTCAGCTGAATTTTTGAGGCATTGCTTATTGAGTGGCAGAACTCAATGAAACTCTTTACCTGAAGCTTGTTGAAATGAAAATATAAATAATAGTTAATTTTCCTGAATGGGAATCAACCCAAAACAGTCATATTTACAACAATCATATTACATATGGTTAGAAATCGGAAATGGTTAACGTTTTTAAAAAATACAGTAGAACACATATCGTCTATATGATTCTAAACTATTTTGAAAGAATACTATGTAATTGCAATAGGTGATATGTATCACCTACTAACAATACTTCACACTAGTTTCCTTTCAACAGGGGCCGTCACTTACACGCTACTGTTCCCCGATTGACACAATTCCACTGCTTTTATAATAATTTTACCTAAATCTACCTCTTTTACACGAGTTTGCTAACAATATAATAAATGTAAATAACATTTTGAGGTCAGTTGTTGAGCAGGTGCACAAGAGTGTGACTGAATGCCTGTTGCATTCAGTCACACTCTTATTTCACCACACAACACACAATGCCTCCAGCTGCTTGCTTGCTGCTGATACACTGTGAATTGTAAAAACTTATTTTGCTCCAAAAATACAATAATATTTAATGTAATGCATTCTATATTGTTAATTTTTGCTTTTTAGGTATTTTTTGATAAGCAGATCGTAAAACAGATTGATGTGCCATCATTCAGTGGAGCTTTTGGTATCCTGCCTAAACATGTCCCTACATTAGGTAAATTTATTGAAAGTCTATTTCCCTTTCACACAGTAAAATTATATTAGTATTAAATTTTTACATAATATGTAGTTAAAAATAATTAAAACTTACTATGCATTTTATTTTCTGTGCCTATCATTGAAAATGAAGTCTTGTCAGGATATTTAAATTTTGAGGCTTTTGTGGCATTGTGGCACTGAATCTGGATGCAAATGCAAAAGTGGCACTGAATCTGAATGCAAAAGTATTGAGATTAATTGTTACTTTGAAGAATGATATTGAAATTATTTTTTCTTGCTCTGGTAACAAGACAATAGAGCTCTGTATTTAAGTAAGAAAAAAAAGTGTTATTTTTCCAGTAAGTTTCCTCTTCATTGCAAAATACAGTGTTAACTTAAAAAATAAAAACAAATAATAATTGATTAATAATTGCAGCTGTCCTTAGGCCTGGCGTAGTTACAGTGACAGAAAATGATGGTAAACAAAGCAAAATTTTTGTTTCTTCTGGTACCATCACTGTGAATGATGATTCTTCAGTCCAGGTACCAATTATTAAACATTATATTAATTTATTAATACTATATTGTACAACACAGGGAACAATCTATATATTTTTTTCATTTCTACAGTTATTACACATTTTAGATGAAACTATTTTAACCGGATACGCGACCACCATACACATTATTGGAACTTGTAATCGTAATTAACGCGATTTGAAATTCTTAATCAAAGTCGAGAAATTTGTGATTAAAGTGGCTCGTACGACAAAACGTCAATTTTATATGTAAGGATTTAACCTAACCTAATATTAGGGAATTATGCAAATAAATGTGTATGTTAGCTAATAAATATATGTGCAGTTATATTTATAAATTTTGACTATATTAGTATGAAGGTTTATTTATTAACATAATAAATAATTAGGTAGGTACGTTTAGGTGGGGAACGGAGTGTCTTAACACTAGGTTCCCTCTGCCTACCCTGTAGTGTGCGGGATATAGCGTGAAGCTAATTTAATTTATTTAGGTACGTTTCTTTTAAGTTATCTTTTGTACATCATTTATTTATCTTCTTTTGGCATTAAGTTCTGCCAATTACTACTCACAGTCAGTGGGTATACTGCATGCAGTAAAAACTCGCGAGAAGCTAAAAAAAACAGATAGTTGTGCGACACTCGCTCTTATATTTTCCTCGCGTAGGAATGGAATCCTCAACGTCGTGTTGATAGTCAGACGTCTTGCCGCTAAGCTGTGACTGCGTATAAATAACTCACATGAAAAATATTGTAGGTTCTCGCTGAAGAGGCCCATCCACTGGAGAATTTGGACCGTAGCGCTGCCCAGGAAGCACTCAGCAAGGCGCAATCTGAACTTAATTCTGCTTCTAACGATCAGGTACCATAAGTAGTTACGAATCATAGAGAAGCAAATAAATCAATCCCCATTCAGATAATTATTTTATTTAATATGATTTATGGCATCTTGGATATTTTTCTTATGTAATGCTCAATGATGTTTATTATTTTGAGATTAAGGAGGACATACGTAAATGTATATATGTAGAATTATGGTGATGAACCATAAGATGTCATTCAAGCAATGACACCTGGTGGTAAGTCCTTGAACTAATCATAAAAATTACTTTCAATAAAATAGTGGATAATTTGTCTTTTACAATAAAATCATTTTATTTTATTTTAAAACTTAAATGTTTAAGAGCGTCATAAGCACTTTTTGGGTCATATATATTCATGGATCTAATAACTCTATATTCAGGTTTTCAAAACATTGAGGCGCAAGATTGTATGTAATATTAAAAAATAAAATTGAGTTTATAATATAAATTTTAGTTTTAGCAAGTGAATTTTTTTCCGAACCAATTCAAATTGTGAAACATTGTGTTGTTACATAGCAAAATAAAAAAAGTACTATTTCAGTTTATTAATTACATTTGACAGTATTTAAATAAAAAAGCCAGTTCAATTCATTCATTACTTAGTTCAGTAATTCTAAAGATATTTAATATGTATTTGTGAATATTTTTTTATCCACAATTTTTTTTATATGTATCAATATTATTTTTAAGTTTCTAAATGTTATTTTTTAATTTCTTTGCTCTGGTCACAAGACATTGTTTCGGCATTCAACACGCAATGTGCCAAAAATATTGGGGCGTGTGAGAGAAGCGGAGTGTCCTGTGAATTGTTTAATGTAATAATATAGATATCACATGAATTTATTTTATTATTTCTTTCAGGCTAAAGCTGAAGCTGCCATTGCTGTAGAGGTTGCCGAAGAAATCGTAAAAGCTGCATCAGCGTAAATACAGTCAACAATCCAGTGTTTAAAGCATGTTAGTTTAAAAACTATTTAATTTAATAGTCACCAACGATAATAAACATTATTAATTGTCGTTATGTATTTGTTTATTGTATACCTTATGATAAGGGTGGTGTGGTCGAAATAAAAGACGAATTCGTAGTTGAAATATGAGTAATTTATTCAACACAATTCAAACACTTTGGTACAAACAGTTATTTGCAATTAGCGATGTCATTTTGCGTTTATATAGATAAAAAATTATGAAATAAGCCGCAAACAACACTCGGTAGAAGCGAAAACCTTTAAAATATTAGAAAAAAATTACTATTTATTTCAGAGTTGCCGCATTAAACGCTTACAATATAAAATTTAATTGCCGAAAAAGGTTATATTATAATAATTTTGATTATTCTTATTTAAAATTTCATTATTAGAACTTTAACTACAATTTTAAAATCCAAAATTTCTAATTGGAAGTTTATCAAGAAGAGATCGGTTACTAGGAAGTCGCGAAAACCTATCTACAAACTACTTGCGAAGCTTGCCACGATGCCACAACATGAAATAAGACTTCTAAAGTGACACGCTCGTGTCTTACATCTAACATTTGAATATAACATATGTACGTAGAGAATAGATTACGAATAAAAATGCACCTTATTATATTATAGGGTAACGTTTTGTATAAAATGTTTTTCGAATTCCGTATTCTATTGTATTACGGGAGCTCGATGGCCGCAGTTCTCTATACTCGGCGTGTGAAATCATGATTACACTATTGTTTATACGAAAGAGGGTTATTTAGTGTTATTTGAATAACGTACGGCCTTATACAACTAGCTACAGATTACATATTTCAAAAAGTTGATTAATCAATAAGTAGACCTTAAATCTAATATTTATCTAACATTAAAGTAAACGCAATGAAAACATCAAAAACAATACACGATACAAATAATGACGAGGTTATATAACATAAATGGTAAAAAGCATCACGAAACATTAAAAGGAAGCATCGTACCGACCTCGAGGTCGTGTGTCACTTAGAACTGATCGCCTTAAAAGTAAGCAAATATAAATAACGTTAATGTAGTTACACATTAAAATAAAATGAGTAAAAAAAAAGTCAAAATATCACATTATTACATGTTGAGCTTAATTTAAATCGAAGTATCTATGAGTCCACCCCAGAGCCAGCACTAGTACATAAGCGTCTCACTTTTTAAATTAAGCTAAACAAATAAGATCGAAATTAATTAAACACTCCGATCGATCGATTCTTCGATCATCGATAAGTACGCAAAGTCGGGTATCGGTCGTTCTATTCGTATTAGATAATTTTCAACAACACGTCACTCCCCTAAAGGAAAATATATCATCTGAATTAACTACCACAACCATAATTTTCTGTTTCACATGGCAACACTACACAGTGACGCGGCGAGCACTACGGGAGGGCATAACACAACTTCCTACCCGGCTTTGCAACTTATTGGTGAATTTAAAAAACAAATGACTTAATGGCACATGAATTGTGCTATAGTAAATTATATCCAGCCAACGCATATAAAATGTCAAAATGAAATAGGCAATGGCGACGACACACCCGGCGAAACGAAAATATCAAAAACATATAGCGGGACGACCACATTTTCGTTGAGCGTTTTCGCAAGAAAATCGCGAAAGCAAAGGCGAAACTATTTAATTGTGCAATAATCTTAGTAGGTCGGTAAAGCGGCGAGTAGTTCAACGGAACTGTGGTCGTTTAGGAGTAGGAGGGAGGTGGGGGGAGTGTGTCTTGTGTGTCGACTGGCGACAGTGTAGTTTACAAGTTACACTGCCACAGTATCGTAGGCTGTGAGTCCCCGCCCGTGGACTGCTTGCTGGGGGATTGGGGTGGTTGCTTCTGGTCTGTAACACCCAATGTTGGATTACCATTATGTCTAAACTTTATGAAATATTACAATCAAATTTATCTAAGACACAGGGTACATCAAGTTTTTCGTTTAATTTGATACAGATGATAAAAAAAGAATGGTAGGTTATTATGTATTTGGAATAGTATTTAAGTAAGGAACACACTTGGGTTGTACAATGTGAGCGCTGATGAGAAGTGGCCACTGACGTTTATTACAAGTGTCTATTGGTATTCTATACTATACAATGGTATATTGTAATATATAATGAAATTGAGCAATTAACAGATAGCTTGTGCGGCGCACATAAATAAAATTATCGATATTTGATATTGTATAATAACTGACTGAATCTGTCAAAATAATATATAGTATTAACTACATCGATAATTTTAGTTCATTTTAATGCGGGATCATCTAGATTTAAACTCATTTGCTAAGAAGCTTTTAATGTATAATATCTGAACAGTTCTGCAGTATATAGGTACATATATCGAAGTGATCTTAAATTATAATACATCAGGTGTAGGCATTACTATGGTTATATTTTTTAAAAATAAAATAAACATTTCGCTGTGAAACTTTATAACTCAGCAAAACAAAATTTTAGTGCAACGATTTAACTGTTAGCCACATAAGGTTAATAAAGATTAGGTACATAAAAAACATTTCAGGCAAAATTAAATAACATTCAGCAAATTATTATTGTCTTCACATACATTGACTTACTGTTTCCTGGAGACCATGGATGCAGAACATAGTACATGCTTAATATAGGCACTATCCATAAAAATATCTATGACATGGTCGCAATGGAAGACTGCGACTCACGTAAGGAAACGGCAATTATTCATTTGTGTCAATCGTTAATTAAACAATGGTGGCCGTGAGTGCTTTAAATATACAATGTAATTAAGTTTTGTAATAGTGTCTATGAATTATATAAAATGTGATGTTAAAGTTATTGACATGCGT
>DVQM01001021.1:0-13484 GCA_018231645.1 Heliconius ricini
GCCTTGGTGCTTTAGCAATATCAACATTTGGGTTCCTTCTCATCCATTTTGATAAGGTCAAATATCTTGAGCGTATATGCTGTCGATCTTTACCTGGTAAATGTTGAGTGATACTGGAGTAATTAATAGATAAATCTTGATTGGCCATCAATTGAATTAATTTTCGGTCCTCCTCTATTGTCCAAACCGTTGATATCCGTTTTTTTGCTAAAACTTGATAACGAACCCGACACTGAGTTATGGAACGGCCTGGTAAAAAGTTTGTCATTTTCTTAAAATTTAAACCAAAATTGTCAACACATGTTAATATTACCGCATCTTCTTCTGCTAAAAATCTACCTTTTCTAAGCTCTTCCAGCCTAGAATATTTATTATAAATTTGTATTTTAGTCCGATTCTCCATTGAGGCTGCTACTTTGCCCCATGGAATGTAATTATCTTCCTTATAATATTCTATCAATCTTTTCAAATATTCTTCCTCCTCTTTTGTCCATCTTCTGCCTGTAAAAGTATTACTCATATTTGTCCTGAAATATACAAAACATTGATAATTTGTTCTTCCAGTGCCCAGTATTGAAGCAATTTTATCCCAGTCTTGTAATTTTTGGTCAAAAGATATTTTTTGGAGTGCCATGTGCTCTGGCTTTGTCCAAGCATTTTTGTTAATAGATGGGTGAAGAAACAATTTCCATAATGACCTATACTCTAGGGCACTATGTCTGTGACTTAATTTATTTGCAACATAATCCCAATCATATTCCTGTGCAATTGGTAATGCCAAGTCTTTTAGTTGCATTTTATTAACTTTGTCCATTTCTTTGTTCAACACAGCAATTTTTTTTTCATTATTTTTTGTCTGTTTAGCTTTGTCTTCTCGTTTTAGTTCAGCAATTTTTGAATTAATTTGTGCTTTTCTTTTCTCCTGAGACATTTTCAGAAGTATATTCAAGAATTGGCTTTTGTCCCTAACAGTCCAACCAGGAACTGATACTATGTTAGAAAAATCATACATCTGTGACTTAGCCATAAGTAAAGTATCTTCATTATCAGGAGCTGGGAAATTTGCTTTGTCTTTAAAATAGGGTTTGCCACAACTTACATAGCGAAATGTTTCTGCTTTATCAAATTTATCATTATTAATTTCTGTTCCTTGAATATCACTTAATTTCTGTCGGCATTCAAGTAACCGTGAATGTAAAACTTTCTCCAGCCTCCGCAGCTTTTCATCACACATTTTGTTAAGTGCCAGAACTGTTTCAATTTTAGAGTATTCTTCATACTTAGAGTTTACTGTGCTGTAGCTAACTGTCGAAACATGAGAAACGGAGGCAGCGGAAAACGCTTCGTCATCAACTAACGCTGCATTAAGTTGTTCAAGATCCTGCATTTCATTTTCTTCATCACTATCAGTTTCCATTTCAAAATCACTCATATTGATAATATTTTATAAGCAATTACTCGTGAAATGATGCTGTTAGTATTTATTGAAATGTAAATTAATTAAATAGAACAACAAAGATCCAATAAAAAATTATACTAAAACAAAATTGAAATTTTTGGCCGAAAATTACAATTTATATACAAATATCGTCAGTGACATTGGCAAGTAGCAACGACTGTTATTCAATTTTTTTTTTACGTTTTGGTTTTTAGGCGTGCCAATTGAGTTCTTATTGCTTCGCCAGTGCCATATACTAGAGAAAAGACAATAAAGACATTTTTGATTGATCAGTTAAATTAATTATAAATAAAGATAATATAATAATAAATAAAGATTTAATTTGAGATAAATTAGAGGTACTTTCAGTAAATAAATTAATTTTATACAAACATAAGTATTCATATTCATTCATACATCCAATCGTGGCGCAGGAGCACAGAGTATGACCGTAAAATCGACTGGTTGTGGGTTCGATCCCTCTCGAGGAAATGAAATATTTATTTATATTTTCATTTTGTCACTTTGATTTCGAGGCAAATCTCGACATTGAGTTCCGTAACACGCAATGCCTCCAGAATAGGCGGAAATGAGGAACGGAGTGTCTTAACACTAAGTTCGTTCTGCTTACCCTGAAGTGTGCAACTAATTTATACAGTGGATTTGGATACAGTGTGAAGCTAATTTACTGATTTTTTTTTTATCACCCAATAAAATAACGATGTTTTACTGTACTACGGTAAAGTAAAACATCGTTGAACTCATCAGTAATCTAATTTCATAGTGAGATTTTTTCTACAATGAATCAAACGGGAATATGTTTGCTGTTTTATTTAATTTATATTATGAATTGGGTTGTACTATTATTTAGTGTCATTTGCCGTACTCTATCTTGTTTACTTTATAGTGTATAATTTTTCTTCTTAATTTAACTTTTTATCTGTGGTAAAAATTGGCGGAATTTTGGGAAATGTTTGTATTTCGTATTAAATAAAAAATCATTTAAATTTTATTACGACGTGATGGGTGAGTCTGGGATAATTAGAAAATTAGATGAGGAGGTTGTTAATCGAATCGCTGCTGGAGAAATAGTTCAGAGACCTGCAAATGCACTAAAGGAATTAATAGAAAATAGGTAACAATTTTCACGTTTACATTATCAGCATTTAATATTAAAAGCAAATAAACATTTTTTAATATAAAAACAGTATGTGCTCTTCAGCACTATTATATTTTAAAATCCCTTATAGGTATATGGATTACTATTTTTATTGTTTCCTTGTTTACAGTTTAGATGCTCAATCTACAAATATTATAATAACAGTCAAAGCTGGCGGTCTAAAATATTTGCAGGTATTTATTTACTAACTAATATAATATTATAATATTTTAAATAAGTGTATGATAATATCGAGTACTTTAATATATTTTAGATACAAGATAATGGAACTGGAATCAGACATGACAATTTAGATATAGTTTGTGAAAGGTTTACTACATCAAAATTAAGAGAGTATGAGGATTTGCAAGCTATTAGTACCTATGGTTTTAGGGGTGAAGCATTAGCTAGTATAAGTCATATTGCTCATTTATCTATTCTTACAAAGACTGCAAATGCTAAATGTGCTTACAAGTAAGTTAAGTAACAACATGCTTTTATAACTAAAATATTGTAAAAACAAAGGCTCTTGGCCACTGGGTTCCCAGGTTCCCTCTGTCTTCCCTGCTATGTGTGAGATACAGTGTGAAGGTAAAAGTATTCTAAATTGAGACAGTTGTAGTGTAGCACAGTGCCTAACAATGAAAAACCAGATTAATTTGGGTTCAATTCCCATTCAGGGGGAATGGATTATTTAATTTCTTAGGATCATAATTTTTGTAAAAAGCTTATAAAGATGTTTTTTTTCGAAAATTTATTTTAAAATTTTTTTATAATTTCTATAGGATATACTTAAAATCAATTTATGTAAAAAATTGTGTGTTTGTTTTTAAATGAAAAAGTAAAATCTTTTTAGAGCATCTTATGAAAATGGTAAATTAAAAGGGCCAATAAAAGCTTGTGCTGGTAACAATGGAACCCAAATAACAGTTGAAGATCTATTTTACAATGTGATTGCCAGAAAAAGGTCTTTGAGAAGTCCTAATGAGGAATATACACATATTATGGAAGTTGTAGGCGGTTACGCCATACATAATAATAGTGTAGGATTCACATTAAAGAAGTTTGGTGAAAATACTGATATTAAAACTGCCATTAAATCTTCTGTTGTTGAAAATGTTAGGATTGTAAGTACTTTTTTTTTGTGGCTCAAATTACAATTTTTAACAAAGAAACCTTCCACCTGTTCCCATAATCAGAACCTAACTAAACCAAACTCTCATCAAACTTTGTTTAAAATGTATCCCTTCCAATTAAAAAGAACATTGAAATGGGTTAGTGTGATATTGAGTTATTCATCTATTTATTGAATACATACATAATACAATTTCAAGACTTATATGATTTTTTGATTAATAACATTGTCAGAAATGGGCCAAATTAAAATAGGAACCTCAGCTTGTCATTGCTCAATAATAACATGCTTTCATGCTAGTAAACAGTATGTGTAACTGTAGCTACTGCTGTTCGATTTTTGGGCATGTTTGCTTATTTAGTATGCTAATATCGATCAGACTCGCGTAGGTACGTGTGTACTACATCTGACCGTCCTTTCTGGGGTGATGAAAAAACTCAAAAAATTGTTATTTTATATTGGATCAATGAGTGGCCTATGCTTTATTTCTTCTTATACTCTCTCTTGATACAAGTTTTGGAAAAAATTGTATTGTAATCAAACTGATGATTTATTTGTGTAAAGTGCAACAGAGGGGGTGGTATGCCATGTTAAACCACCTGCTCTGTATAACTGGCAGAGAATTTTATGGAATATCGGGTATCGTAGTTTCCAAATAAATATTTTAGTTTGTCAAATAGGGATTAAACCAACAATCAGTCGATTTTAAAGTCACATTTTGTCCCCCTGCGCCACGACTGGCCCTAAGAGCATATGTGTTCCATTATTTGTTTTGAATGCTCTCGATACTCGAGCATTCTTAAGAAAGCAAATGTGTCAATTTGAGTAGCTCGTTTCAAGCGTGGTAATAAGCATATTATTTATTGACCATTTGTTAAATGTAGCTTCAAACTTTGTATAGTTAAACGAAGTTTATAATAGCTCAATTGCAATTGACTGATATATTATATTTATTGGAGTTATATTACAGGTTTAGTTTATCTATGCTCTTATTTTAATTTATTTTTATTTTACTGTTAATCAATCAGCTTCACGCTATGTCCCGCACACAGCAGGGTAGGCAGAGGAAACCTAGAATTAAGACAATCTGTTCCCCAATTTCTGCTGAATTTTGGAGGTATTGCGTGTTGAGTGGCGAAACTCGACGCCGCGCTTTGCCTTGACCAGAGCGAAGAAATGGAAATATAAATTTAAGTAAATATTTCATCTCCTCGAGTGGGGATCGAACTCCCAATCGGTCGGTTTTACAGTCACATTTCGTGCACCTGGCACAGGTTACTGTGATTTATTAAATCAATCAGGGTTGCAGTAAATTTTCAGATACATGGAAATTCAATAGCTCGTGAATTGTTGGAAATAGAACTAAATGATCCTACACTTAAAATGTCCCTTCATGGGTTCATAACAAATGTGAACTATTCTCATAAAAAAGGCACCATGCTTTTGTTCATTAATCATAGATTAGTTGATTCGCTACGTAAGTATGTGTTCAAAATTTGTTTATAACATTTTTAAAGTTACCAATTAGTCCGCGAAATCTTACACATTTAAGACAAGTTCCAATTCTGCAAGTAGTTTGGTATTGAGTAATCAAGTAGCTTTTGTAGTAGCTTAGGAAAGAATTTAGTTGAGTCGATCCATTTTATTCTGTTTTTTCGGACGAGAGCGCCCCCACAGCGCACCACCGTGGTCACTGAATCATCAATGCAATTACTTTTCTATATACACAATGGATGGAGACACAACTTTAAAAATTGTTTTCAAATTATTTTATTATTGATACAGTTTTCCTCATATACTTTTACTAAAATACCCAGAATTGAGATTACTTTATTATTTTCTTTATTCATTTATTTTCATTTTGTTCCCTTTTTATGAGCCTAATTGCCAGATGGTCAAGGCCTCCTCCAATTTTCTCCATTCTGACCTTTTAATGACCACCCATGTTGTTCCCGCGACTTGTCTAATGTCGTCATCCCACCTTTTCTGTAATCTACCTCTCTTTCTTTTTCCTTTTCCTGGGTACCACTGAGACATTATCCTTTACTTACGCTTTTTCATCTTTCAATTATCCTTTCCTCTAATCATGGGGCCTGCTCATTTCCACTTTCATCTCCATATTTTCAAAGTTATGTCCTGGACCTTAGTCTTGTTTCTGATGTTTCTATTTCTTTTATTTTAAAACCTCTCAAACTCCTTTCCATGGCATATTGGTATATGAAGAATTTATAATATTTTTTTGTTGAAGCAATCTTCTACAATTTTTTTTATCATTTAATTCAATTTTATTGCATTTTAGGCTGTGTATCAAAACTGTATTAGAGCCAGAGTACAAAGTATTTTTGGGCAATAGCAGATATTTCAGCTCCTAAACTAGTCTTTATTCTATTTAAATGTACTCATCATGGAAATCAGGACTTTTATCTAAAAATACACGAGAAACGAGGCTTAATATTTTTTTTTATTTTCAGCTATTCGTAAAGCAATAGACTCTGTATATGCAACCTATTTACCAAAGAATGCACATGCCTTTGTTTATTTGAGTATAGAATTGGGTGAGTATTATATAAATTAGTATATATATTTTTAAATACTGTTGAGTTCCGCCATTCAACATGCAGTATCTCGAATTTGGGAGGAAAGTGTAATATGGAGTGTCTTGAACTCTCTAACCTTCCCTGTATGTTTGTGTATGTGTGTGTATCCGAAAATATAATATTGGCTTGTTTTCTACGAAATATACTGCAATGTAATAAAATAACTTATAAAAAAAAACTTATAAAAAAAAATCTGAAACTAAGGAGATAAAACTGTCGCACTTATTAAAGTTGATCTCACGAGCGTCGTTACAATCTGTTGCTGTTAAAGTAATGTAACCAACAAGTCACAACAAATGACTACTTAAAAACTAAGAAAAATTAAATACGCATGACTATAATTTAAAAAAATATTGAATGAAATAAATAACTGACTACCATTATGTTTTTTTTTTCAGATCCAAGAAATGTAGATGTAAATGTCCATCCAACTAAACATGAAGTACAGTTTTTATATGAAGAGCAAATTATAGATAAAATAAAGACTGTTATAGAAACAAAGTTGCTTAGTTGCAATTCTTCAAGAGTTATGTATACGCAGGTAAACATTCTTTTTTATTAGCTTCACGCTTTATCCCGCATATCGCAGGATATGCGGGATAGGCATACAAAAAAAATGTTGTAAATACTCCGTTTCCCACTTTCTGTTTAAGAGCTTATAAAAGAATATTAATAATAATAACCTTGAAAATACGATGATACTAGGAAATAATAATGAATATCATTCCGTTTCCTTTCTTTACTGATATATAAAAGTCTAATACAATAATATATTTCCAAATGCAAATTTATAAGCGCGGCGTTGAGTTTCCGCTCAATACATTGTCTCGATTTCGGCTGGAAAGGGAAGAATAGAATGTCCTGACACTAGATTTTCTCTGCCTACCCAATGCGGAATAAAGTGAAATCAAAGTATCAAAATTATCATTATTAAGTATAAATAATTATCTTTCTTTCTATGTTTCAATTAATAATGTATTGCTCTGAGTCGTTGAGTTGAGTTCGACGTGATGATACAAACCACAAGATCAGCAAATAAAACCTTATTGAGTTGAATGCACTATAATACAAATAATTGACTTACATATATCAATAAAAACAATATAAAAATCTGTACTTAAGCCTTGAAAATAATTATGTTCTATTTCAGGCTCGACTCCCGGGAGCGACTGCGGTAGAGGAAATAGTTAAAAAAACTACAGACGGAGCTAAAATATACGCCAAAGATTTAGTTAGAGTTGACTCAGATATGCAAAAAATAGATAAATTCTTTCAAGCTGTTAACAAAACAGATAATACAAATAAACCTGTAGTCGAAGAAAATGTTGATAATGATAACAAAAATTACATTGTTCATGGAGATATTGAGGCAACTTGTAGTAATGATGCAGAAATAGCATCTAAAATTAAAAATCATAATAACTCACTCCTAGATTACAACATGGAAGAAGCAAATGATCTAGAAAAATCTTTAATACACGAACCCACAGATAATACACTACGAAATGAAAAATACAATTCAGTTGTGATAGATAACGCAAATATAACTTATGTTGATCCGAAAGAGTCATTTAAAACAAGGATTTTTAAATATGAAAGAATCGAAACTAAACTGACGAGTGTTAAACAATTGAGATTGGATATTGAAAATAAGTGTAATACAAATTTGAGAGAGATTCTTGCTAATTTGATATTTATATCGTGTATTGATAATGGCAGGTCGCTCATACAGCATTCTACTAAATTGTATTTGTGTGATACGAGGAGGTTAACGTAAGTATGGTATTGTAAGCACGACGGTTATGAGTTTGATTCTCACTCGGAAAAATGAATTATTTAATATTTTAATTACCGATCTGTCACAATAAACATACTTCTCGAGAATCCTGCCTCGTTACGTGGGGAACGGTGAATTTTAATAAATAAATAAAGAAACGAATCGATGAATAAATAAATAGCTTTTAGTTTTATTAATTTATGATAATTTTATATTCTAGAGAAGAGTTATTCTATGAAACAATATTATATGATTTTCAAAATCTCGGTCTAATTAATTTATCGAATCCTCTGCCGTTAGAAGAACTGTTTATATTGGGACTTAGTTCGCAGGAAGATGAATGGAATCCAGAACTGGGTAATTAAATCATTAATATTATAAATTGTTCAGATTTTCTTATTATATGCCAGTGTAAGCCAATTTTAAATTGCTTCTTTTTTGTCGCAGCACTTTTTAAATTTAAACTGTACACCAATTAAAAAAAGTGTAACAATTTTTACTCTGTACATTTCTAGGCTAACAATTTGGCAGTACTGATTTGCCACTGCTAAATTTTTTTTTTTTTCACAGTCAATATTTACAGAATTCGAGACTTCTCTTGTTGAGCGGTGGAGCTCAAAGCTGCATTCTGTCTTGCGATAGCAAGGAAATAAAAATATATTAATTAAAAATAGATAAATTAATTTAAAATGAGTGTTGAGTAGCGGAACTCAACACCTAACTATTGCCTTGGTGCCAGAGCGAAGAAATGAAAGTAGTAATAAATAATAATTTATTCCGTCGATTGGGAATCGAACCCACAACCCTCGCGTTACTAACACTTTGTTACGCCCCTGCGCCACGATGGCCTCAATTATACACTTTAATATATTTCTTTCTAGGAGACATGCATGAGATGGCCAAACAAATGACTAAATTGTTAGCAGGCAAAGCCGCGATGCTTTTCGAATATTTCTCACTACAAATAAACGAGCAGGGAGACTTAATGTCGTTGCCTCTACTATTGGGTATTCATTATTATTTGTAATAGTTCAAGCATATTGAAATTATTGTATTTGTTTAATAACAATATTTAATTAGTAAGATATAAAAACACTACCAAATTATTATGGACTGTTTAGTTATTATATTTTCTTAGCTTTACACTATTCTATCTGAATGTGCATCTAGTGGAGTGAGTACAAGGAACTGCATTTTAAGCCTTTCGTTCGATTGCGTGTTGGGTGACGGAACTCAAACGCAATGCTTTGACTTATAACCCAGACTGGAAAATTAAAATAATTCATTTCTCCGAGTGGAAGTATTATCCATATTCGTTTATAGTTGGACGCTGTCCCAGAAGAGCACCACTGGTCCAATATATAGGAATTACACACACAAAATCTACCTCATAGTTCTAAGTTTTCCTACTTGAGATGTTGTTTCCCTGTGATCACAGTCTTAAGCGGGTTTTACTGTACAAACTTTATCTTGTCTGTTTAAGATGGCCATACTCCGTTCATGGGTGCCTTACCCACCTACCTCGTAAATCTCGTCACTAAAGTCAACTGGGCATCAGAAAAAGAATGTTTCGACACTTTTAGCAGACAAACCGCTATTTTTTATTCTCATAGTAATCCAGAAGCTTCTGATGATATTCTAAAAGGAGAAATATGGAAACAGGAACATATAATATTCCCAGCTATTCGAAGATATTTCTTGCCGCCATCGAGTTTTGTGAATAATGGCGCTATTTTGCAAATAGCTAGTTTAGGTGATTTGTATAAAGTGTTTGAACGATGTTAAATGTCATATAGATTTAATTGATGAATGAATTGTTTTATTGATAATATCATAAGTGAAATAAAATGTTGTATTTTGTAAACAATTTAGTATTATATGTTATTTGATTGACATGGTAATTGGATATGTTGGGGTGCACTCGCGAGTAGCGGGTCATCTTCACATTCTTTTTACACTTTTTTTATGTTTACTTTATTGATAACTTTACATACATTTAATGGGAGATCATTTATTATTCTCAGCGGAAACGTTGTTGGCTCGTATTGTCCGTGACTGCTTTTAAGAGACAGTTCGCGTATGTACAGGATGTTCAACGGCAATTTTACTTTCATTACAAAAAGAATATGTTTTTAATAAATTGAATTTTAGTTGACTATGTACAGGTATAATTTTTAAAAATGTTAACAGTTCAGATTCATTGTTATGATTTGCGTAGTATATTCTGAGAAACTAAATTCTTTATTATTTATTTAATATTAAATAATTATATAAGTTAAATATTAATTAAATTTAATAATCAATCACAGGTCAGTCGTGGCGCAGGGGCACAAAGTGTAACTATTTGTGGGTTCGATCCCTACTTGAGGAAATGAAATATTTACTTACATTTATATTTTCAATAAAACTATTTTAACCGGATTATTCGCGTATATTTAGTTTTTTTTTACATTTTTGGAAACCCGACGTTTAAAATGTGTAATAATCGTTAAAATCAAAGAACTAATTATTTATATTTTCATTTCTTCGTTCTGATGTCGAGGCGTGGCGTTGAGTTCCGCCACTCAATACGCAATGCCTCCAGAACTCGACGAAAAGGAGGGAATGTTGTGTCTTAACACTAGGTCCCCTCTACCTATCCTGCTGTGTGCGGGATACAGCGTGAAGTTAAAAACATAATTTTAATAAAATTGAATAACCACAATAAGATTATAATGAATTCCTTACAGAAAAATAAATAATAACATATATAAAAAAAATCACGATTTATTACAAAACAATATTGCAAATACAAATTCAGGAATGTCAAGTGTCAACTACATAGTTGGGATGTACTACAAGCAGCGGGTCGTCCTCCACTTCCTGATCAGATGACTTAGCTGACTTTAGTCCGGTGGTCTGCAGTGGGATTATAACTTGATCCTGTAATATAAGAAAAAAAATGTTAAAAACAGTTTCACGTTATTACCGCATATAACAGAGAAGAAAGAAGAAATTAAGTGTACACACTTTATACCGGTGCACCTCTTCATTTTTGAGAGAATGTGTAATAAGTGGCGGATTTGAGCGTCGCCCTTTGTTTGCAGGACGGGGAAATGATAATAATTAATAAACCGGAGTGGAGATAGAAGCCACAATCATCCGGTTTTACAGTCACTCGTTAAGCTGCTGTGACCACTGCACTATGATGACTTCAAAAGTAATTCATTTTGTTTATTTGAAGTTTTTTACCCGAGTTAGAAAAAGAATGAGAAGAAACTTCATAGCATAACATGGAATCACTACACTACGGGTTCGCGACTATTTTATTTTCAAGACAAATTAATCAAGTGCTTGTTGAATTATTATTAATTATTAAATACTAATAATATAACTCTGTAATGGACTTTTCAGCGATATACCCATAATTTTCATTTTTCGTATTTTTTTCTTTACTTGTACTGTAAACTAATTTCATAATAGCCGCGGTCGGTGAAATATGGTAGATTTTTTTAATTCTGCGTATATTAGAAGTTCAACCAGATTCAAACTTTGCAAAATTAAAATTATTAATCAATTCTCAATATTAACAAAAATATACTCACGTGGTACATCAGTCTATCAATAACTTTTTCTAATAAAGTTTTCCTTTCAAGCAGTTCATCTTCACTTTCAATCTGTCCTTGCGTCACTAACTGTTCTAGATACCAGCTCACTACTGCACTTTTGCGCATACCTGAGCCTTCTTCACCTGGAATAGATAGGCAAGTCAAATTTCCAATAAAATATTTTTTTAACTTAAAAAATAAATAAATCAGCTTCACGCTGTATCTCGCAAACAGCAGGGTAGGCAAAGGAAACCTAGTGTTAAGAAACTCCGTTTCCCATTTTCTGCCGAATTTTGGAAGCATTGCGTGTTGAGTGGCAGAACTCAACGCCGAGTTTTGCCTTGACATCAGAGCGAAGAAATAGAAATATACATTTAAGTAAATATTTCATCTCCTCGAGTGGGGATCGAACCCACAACCAGTCCAGTTTTACAGTCACACTTTGTGCCGCTGCGCCACGATTGGCTAAATCAGCTCAATCACCACAATTTTCTTAAAAACTAGTCCATAGTTTTTGCTTCACATATTTTATATTATATATATTTTTTTAAAACAGAATAAATTGTATTCTTTTACAATAGGAAAAGTAGACACTCCATTTACTTTCTACTTCTACTATCTTAGCAATAGATCCTAAAAAAGGTAAAATATTAACCATTAGCCTCCGCTTCAGTCTCTTCCTTCCTCATAAACACGACCAGCATGTTGCTAAGAGTCTTGTACTCCTCAAAGGACAGCGTTAATTTCTTTTTAGATTGATCACTAGTCACTTGGCTCTCTGTTGAACCTGTAAATATAATTGTGTTATTGATGTTTTTATGTAATATACATGGAAGACTTTGTCGGGCAGCGACAGTGCAACCCAAGTAAAAGCGACGTTCGTGGGTTCAATTCCCAGTCGAGAGAATAAAAAGATTAAATTTTATCACTCTGGTAATAAAACAAACCACGGCGTTGACATTACGCCACTTAAGACGCTGTATTGAAAATTAGGTGGAATCGGGGAAACGAAGTGAGATTTCTCGATTATTCTACGATGCCGAACTTAGTGTCAGATTTTAAGTTTCTATCATTCCACTCTATTTCGGAAGGCATTGTGTTTTATTTGGCGGTCGGAATAAAAATAATTATTTATTTATAAAAAAAACTGCAGCAATATTGTTCATTTGTATTGTTATAATTTATTCTTATCATTTATGTAGGAATAATACTTTAAAATATGTAAAAATACCTGTGCCATTTGGTATTTCTTGGTCAACGTCCATGCTGGGCTCATACTGCGGGTCTTCTTCATCTAAGTGTATGTCTGGTTGTTCCACTCGAATTATAGATTTGTTTAGTAACCTAGCAAATAAATATATATAACGTTCAATATATGTAACAAATGTCAAGTTTTTTATACACTGTATCCTGCACTTAGCAGGGACGGAGGGAACCTGGAGATCAAATGTTAAACTATTCCATTCCATTTAAAACTTTACCGTTCCTCACTTTCCGCAAAATTTCGGAATTTAACGCCACCTCTATCTCGTTACTAGAACGAAGAAATGAAAATATTAAATATTTTATTCTCTCGAATGGAAATGGAATCCACAACCTGTCGCATTTACAATTGCACGCTTGTGCCCCTGCGCTACGACGGCCTCAATTCTTAAATTAATATATAGATATAAGTCGCCTACCTATAAGCCTCATGCACATGTTGTTCAGTGACATGTCCGCTGCAGTGCATCTTGGCCATGGCCTCGGCCAGCCGCAGCATGGACTCCAGCTGGCGCACCGTGATGCGCC
>DVQM01001022.1:0-13467 GCA_018231645.1 Heliconius ricini
TAACACGAGGTTCCCTCTGCCTACCCTGCTGTGTGCGGGATACAGCGTGAAGCTGTTTTATTTATTTTATTTTATTTTAAATATCTATTTTCATATTTCAGGGTCATGGCTCTAAATGATGTTTATAGACATTACAATGTATCCCCAGTTTTTAACATGTCACATCAAGTGGAGTCTTCTCTACTCCGCCCTGAAGCAAGGGAAGGTTACGAAGTCGAAGGCGCTGATCTAGCCATCGGAGAGAATACGGGATTAGTTTACGACGTTTCAAAACATGGTACGAGATTTTTTTTTAATGCTTTAAGTAAAAGATTACCAATACCAGTATTTTTTCGATATACATAGGCAGAGGGAAGCTAGTGTTAAGATACTCCGTTCTTCATTAAGACACATCCGCTCCCCACTTTGCATCGAACCCGTTCAGTTTCGGAACACAACGCCACGCTTTTGTTCCCTTACCAGAAGAAAATTAAAATATGAAGTATTTTATTCCCCCGAGTGGAAATTGAGTGCTTATGTCCCTGCGCCATGACGGCCTGAATCTATTATTAATTAAGATTTTTAATGAAAAAATGTCTTAACTAAAATAATAATATATTGTCCCTGTAAGGTGGTTTAAGAATATACTTATCTATATGTAGGTATATCAAATTGTTGGTAACTAATTAAAAAAACTTAGAAAGTTTTATCGCAGTGCGTGGAATATTCCAAAGAAAACGAGACTATGGCAGTCTTGTTCGGGAAATTTAATTTTGGGCTAAAATTCGTGACGTTCTGATTCTGATGGGGCTGTTCTTATTCAACTTTTCGTTGATTTTGAAAATACTATTGAAGATAATTACATAATCTGATGCGATTTGCTAAATGCAGATGGTGGTTACGAGTACTCAATGCCTCCACCTCCTCCGCCATTGTACCATCATTCATCACAACAAGTGCATGATATCCACGAAGAATATGGTGTTGAACATTCTCATAGACTTGGACTGGCCGATCTCTTTGAAATATCTCTTACTGGCATCGCTTTCCTGTCGTTTGGAATGTTTGTGCTGCAAGTACTTATGTGTATTACAATGGTAAATAAAGAAATACTATATTTTTAAAAGGTTAAGGGTTAATTTTCATTAAGAAATAGTAATTAGGTGAAGCCATCGTGGCGCGTTTCACAAATATATAAGAGTAAGTGATAATTGGATGGGCTAGAGAGGCCAGTCGTGGCGCAGGCATAAAGTGTGACTATAAAATCGACTGGTTGTGGGTTCGATCCCCACTCGAAGAAGTGAAATATTTATTTACATTTATATTTTCATTTTTTCCCTCTGGTGTTGAGGCAAAGCGCGACGCTGAGTTCCGCCACTCAACGCGGCTCAATGCCTCCAGAACCCGGCGGAAAATGGGGAACGGAGTATCTAAACACTCCTTCCTCCTTCCTCTTCCTTTTCTCCGCAAACCCTTGCTGTGTACGGGATACAGTGTGAAGCTGATTTAATTTTGTTTATTTGATAATTGGATACATTTTTCAATCAGAAAAAAAGTAATCTCCGTCCTGGATCAACGAAATGGGACATTGATTTTTGCCACCTAATATTAACATCAATGATTCACTAGAATACCTCTGCCTACCATAAATTAGGTATTGAGTTTTATCGACAAGTGTTTTAATAGTTACTTTAGCGTTTATGATTAGTGTTTTGAGCAAACACTGAGCTCTCTCTGTGGACAAGACAAACTCGACCAAATTTTATTTTTTACCTTAAAAAGAGCGTTCTGGAAGGAAAGTAGAGAACAGACTGACTTATTTTGTTTATTATGTAAATCTGTCTCTTTTTCTCATATAATTAATTAATATGTATAAAATTAAAAAGTAAATATGTTTAACTTTATTTCGTGTTTTTAGAATCATCCTCAACCACAACTAATGCAAGTCGTGGACAACGTGGACACCGTCAACGTGGATGACGTATTTCGAACGAAAAGAGAAGCGGATACTTCTAGACAGTCTATATCTATTCTCAACAACTTAGCTCGACACGCACTGATGGCGATTAAGCCTCAATCTACTTTATGTGTTTATCGGGCAATATGTCTAGGGAATAAACAAGCGAGAAAAATTAGAAACAGTAACAAATATTGGCTACCGCTTTGGCAGTAAGTCAATATGATTGCGTTTTTTATATTGTACTAAAAAAGTATGTAGATATTTGAAAAAGTATTTTTTAATATGTAGGCTTTAAAGAAGAATTATTTCTGAGCCCGTCGTGGCGTAGTACCACAGTGTGCGACTGTAAACGGCGGTTTTGTGTTCATGGGAATGGGATGGATTATTTTAGCTCTAGGTTCTTTAGGTAGTTTAGTATTAAAGTGATAGTGGTTTCAGTTAAGTTTAATAGCGAAAAGCATCGACCAACATCTTAAGAGGATACAGAAGGCAGTTTTAATTGAGACGGCGCGTATTGTGAGGCGTTTCTTCCCTCTGGAGCCTGCTGGACTGCTTTTTTTTTATATTTTCCTTTTTTATACATCTTTATAACAATTTATATTTAAAGATGTCAAAATTATTTCTCTTATGTAATTATATTAATTTGTAATAAATGATTTGAAGGGCATTTTAAAAATAAGAAAAGAAAAAAAAATTAAAACTGTAAATTTATATACATAAATTAATGAAATACTGATTCTTAATCCCTATCGAATCACTATACGGATAATAACGTATATTTTATAATTCTTGCGAATATAGAAAAAAAATATACAGTAATTAAAAATGCTGTGTAACTATAAAATAGTTTTTATTTCTGTTGATTATTACTTAATATTTATTTATTTATTTATTTATTTATTTATTGAACAGCGCAGGAGTCGCGTGGACACGTGGCGGGTCTCTGGGAGCGTTGCGTGCGGCGGCGCTGGGTCTTGGCGGTGCTAAATGTGAAGATTTTTATCCTAAAATAAATTGTACTTAGTTTCTTAAATGGAGCTTCATTTGAACATTTACTGTATTTCATTTACAAGTTTTTTTTTAAGTAAATAAATAAATAATATTTTTTGCATGTCTCAATATACTTGTGCTCATAGAAAAGTCGTAATGCATTTTGCATTAAATACTAGATACAGAAACGGTATACAGTACAGTAACATATTCAGTACAGAACAATAAGAATTTAGTTTTTGTGAATTAAAAATGGCAACTGTTGTGCGTCCTGCCGGTTCTTTGCGGAACTGCCTTACCAGCAACGGTGGTAGCAAAATGCTCATTTAAATTATTTAAATCAGAATGTCTTACTATTTTTTTGAATTTAAACTACAATAGAAATAACTCCATATACTGTATGTAGTTTTTAGTGCTTTAATGTAAATAGAAAAATTTGTTACCCATGTTTGAATCATTCACCCTATACTAATATTATTGGAGAGTAAAAAGAAATAAAACAAAACAAAGACTATATTATCTGATTTATTTGCTACTATTAGATATCATCTATGTACAGTTTAAAATTATGTACATTTAGCTGAAAATTATGTTGTAGGTTCAATCCATGTTAAGTATATGTATAGCATATATATGATATAACTTTACTTATTTCATCCATTAAATAAGATTATTTTCTAGTAATATATTTAATTATATTATTATATAATTACAAATTTGGATTTTTAGATTAGATAATTGAAACTTAAATATTAGCGTATATTTCCCTTTACGTCACTCTATTTACATAATTTGTGAAATATTTAAATAATATAATTAAACTAAACTTATATATTTTTCATAGTAATCCTCATAAGCGACTCGACAGGATAGTTTTCAGATTTTTTTCTAAGCTAGTACTACCTGTAGATGCAGTAGCTGCTAAATCTCATAATTCTAGGTTCAGCGAAAGTGCCCTATTAAATTTTATTCCCTTTATAGTGTCAAAGAGTTTTAGGATTTAACCGCAAATGTATAGTTTTCAAATTTTTTCCGAACTAGTACTACCTGTAGATGCTTGCTGCCAAATTTCATAATTCTAGATCAACCGGCATAAAATACGCGTTTTATTGTGTATAAGTAAATGTAGAAATAATTTCTTTTTCAGGAAATCATGAGGCTGCAGGTCTGATGGTAGATATATGGTTTAAATTTCAACTCGGTATCTCCAAGCATTCCCGAGATAAAGGCTCTTGACGGACAGACAGACAAACAGACAACAAAGTGATCTTTTAAGGGTTTCTTTTTACTTAAAAAGTACTGAACCCTAAAAATATGTGAATAATTGATGAGAGTAATGTTTCGTTTTATTATTTGAACAAAAGTTTAAAAAGTTCTAGTTATACAAAAGAAAATGTTCATATAATTTGAATTTTCCTGATTAATTGTGATATTATAAGGGCATTGCGTGACATGAGAGGTAACACTCAGTGGGTTTTAGAGGCGTATTATTAATAAAGAAGGAGATCTCATGATCTTCAAAATAAAGAAAACGAAGGACTCAGTGATAAATCACTACACTATACTATAGCATGAGGAGATTTTCACTTTTTTCTTATAACTTGACACCTGCAACGTTTCAAGTCAGTCCAAGTCGAAGTGAGAAATGTAGCGAGTTACAGTATACTTGTGTACATTTAGCACTGTAATTAAAATAGTAAATACAATACAAATATTACAAATAAGGTGAACACGATTCATATTTATACGTCTATAGGCATGCGTATCTATACTGTAGAATAAGGAATAAATTATAACGCTGTTGACAGGCAGTGGCTCTTCTAGTGGTACGTGTCAACTACATATAATAATATTTTGTTTCTATTTTATTGCAATGACGAAGAAATTTTTGTGAAACTTTGCACGGAGGAGCATACGCTTCTAAAAACAGGTATATTCGTATCAGGGTATTTGTAACTTAGAAAAATTGTGCAACCAGGCAACTCCAGAGTAGTTGCTAGTGATGATAGGTGTGGTTACGTATCATATACGATTTCAATATTATATTAATAGAAAATGAGTCAGCGTCGAACAAATTTACTCTACCCAAAACGCGAACAATTACAAAAGTTTAATCTAGGGTTGCGAAGAAGGCAACGCTACTGGAGAAAATACGCAGCTTATAGGTGTGTACGTGTAAGGATTTAACAGTGAATATGTTTGGGGGGCAGGTCCGAAGATATGTCCCGAAAATAATCCTTGACGTTGAGCGATTTTTAAACGAGACGTTAATTGCTTTTTCCATTTTGTTCTTCGATTTTGAAACCAAGTTTTAATTTGAACCTCAGTTAGCCCCAATGCTTTTGAAAGTTCCATTCTTTTTGAGACACTGAGATATTTATCAAGTTTAAATTCAGTTTCTAGCCTCTCCAACTGCTTTGCGCTGTACGCTTGGCGAGGTTTCCGCTCAGGTCCCGCTCGTCTTGGTCGTCTGTTGTTTTTATCATCTGTTGGTCAAATTCAAAAATTAGTAAGCTATTAATTATTAAGCATACATATATTTTTAAAATTGTTATACTTGAGAGAGCTCCACGCTAGAAAATATAACCTGGCAATTATTTCGCTCTTTTTTCCGACACAGAAATATTAATTCTTTCTTGGTGGCAAAACCCAACGAAGTGTTTAATTTAAATATTTGGATTAGTATTCAATATTTGTAAATAAATAAAAAAAAATAATAAGGATTTTTGCTCAAAACCGCCACGACGAAGAAGATTTTCAACCCTTAATTGTCTTTATCAATATGAAATATAAAAATATATAACAAAAATCAGCTTCACGCTGTATCCCGCACACAGCAGGGTAGGCAGTGAGAATTTAGTGTTAAGGCACACCGTTCTCCACTTTCCGCTAAGTTCTGGAGGCATTGCGTCTTGGGCGACGGAACTCAACGCCGCGCTTTGCCCCGGCACCAGAGCAGAGAAAATATAAATGTAAATAAATATTTTATCTCCTCGTATGGGGATAGAACCCACAACCAGTACATTTTACAGTCACACTCTGTGCCCCTGCGTATACAATATACTTCGTAGCTAATTTATATAACAGCTACCAGACTAAAGCTCTTACGTAGAAAACTGTAAACGCAACAGAACACACCTCAACGTACAAAGTAGCTGCTCTCGCTTAAAATAAACAATGTAATTTTTTTCTCGAGTATTAATCAGAATTGTCACAGAGTATTGTTAAGTGGCTATAAACACAATCACGGTGTTTGGACTGCGCCTGCGCAGCTTGAAATCTCATATGTCAATATAACATTGTGGCGGGTGTATGGTGTGTGATGGTCTCGCTAACTGAATGTTAACGATTTGCGTAACCAATGTAGGGACGCTCAAGTCTGTGCAGTTTAGCTTATGATATTTGATGTAACTAATTTTAATTAGCTTGCTTCAAAAATAACTTTATTTATGTTACTATGCAGTAGGAAATTTCAAAAGTAACTATAATTTGCATTTTTTTCCCTGTTCTATTTTTTCTGTTTCTTTTCAGGGTTGAGTTCCGCTATTCAATGAAAATCAAAAATAAAGTAGAATGTTTTAACACTAGGCTCTCTCTGCCCACCCTGATAAATGGGATACTGCGTGAAGATCAAATAAAAAGTTTTCTACATGTAAAAAGATTTAACATGTAACATCTAAAATGAAAATTACAAAAATATTGTATTATAACTATTTAGTAAAAAATATGTTCTATATTGCCGACTAAAACTTAATAAAAGTTAATTTGTTTATAAAACTGTTTCAAACTATCAAATCCAATGCTAATATCTCAATGACGCATATTAAACATTAATAATATTTGTTTGTCGAACAAATTGTAAAAAAACATATATTATATGTAATATAATTTTAGTTAAGAAATATTGTGAACGTGATATTAGCACAATTTATAACAAATTCGTGTATCGTCTTTTCTCGTTACGCTTCTAACAGCACAACGCGCTAAGAACCAAGGCAAATAGAATAGCTTTGTCAGTAATTAACGTGGCAGCAGCTGTTTACCGACACTTTTGTGTGAAGTCGCGACCACCGTCCGTCCGTCGGTTGGCGACAATTCGACGAATGTGTCTTCGGACGTATCCCACTAAACGGAACACCATGTATATATATTATATACAGTATTGGCCTACCTCGTTACCAAGATTGTCAAATATTTTTCATATTTAGCACATGTTTTTTTTTACTGTATTTATATTTTTATAGTATTAAATGTAGATAAATTTATGACGTAAAACTTGGTGTAGTATGTTTCTAATGTATTTCGTGTGTACGATAATAGATGCTGAATATATTAGCAAGGTTTATAATATAGCCGAAGTCGTTTTTTTAAATGTTTGTTTAATGTACTTGCAAATAAAATACATATTTATAGTGGTGACTTGGCTTTTGTGTGCAATGTGAAGATATGAATATATTTAATATATACACTACGACAAATATTTTGATAACTAACAAATTTTATATTTATTTACATTTATATTTTCATTTCATCGC
Source organism: Heliconius ricini (assembly GCA_018231645.1). Classification (NCBI taxonomy): domain Eukaryota; kingdom Metazoa; phylum Arthropoda; class Insecta; order Lepidoptera; family Nymphalidae; genus Heliconius; species Heliconius ricini. The sequence goes on from DVQM01001022.1 coordinate 7,465, forward strand.
TCTGGTGCCGAAACAAAGTGCAATGCCTGCAGAACTCGACGGAATAAGTGGAACGGAGTGTCATAACACTAGGCTCCCTCTGCCTACCCTGTTGTGTGCGAGATAAATCGTGAAGCTGATTTACTTTTAATAAATTTAATCGATTACATACATACATTGGTAAATGTAAAAACGAGAGATCATGACTATGAGTTTAACAGTTGTAAGTTTAAACAGAAAGTTTGAATCACGACCGGGCACCGTGTTTTTTTCTCGGATATGACACATGACACACTAATTTTATAGCCACCGAAATTCCGAGCGCTCATCGCGGCTAATGTGACAAAGTATGTAGTTAACAAACAACAAGAATATGTTTTAGGATAGCCATTTAGTTACTACGATTTTACATTTAAAAATAAACAAGTACTATATAAGATATACCTGTAGGTTTCTTACTCCAATACCAAACGTTTACGCATCAAATACGCAATTTTGCACATTTGCCATTTTAAGTCTCTAATTAATTTTTAACTATAAGTTCGTATTCATACATTTAACATCTCATCCAAGTGATAAAGAAACAAAATTAACATTACAAATCTAAATAATTATTTGAAATTGATAAATCTATGTCTGAATTTGGTTGGTAACTTAAATTAAATTTACTAAGTCAACGTATTCTTTTTCCCAAATATATATATTTAAATATATAGTTAAATATGAAGCAAAATGTAGCTTACATATAGGTTGTCATTTAATTTTGAAAATTTTTCCATATATTTAAAAAAACAATAATAATACAATCCGTGAGTCCAGTCGTGGCGGAGGGGGGCAGTCATAAAGTGTGACTGTAAAATAGACTGGTTGTGAGTTCTGTCCATACTTGAGGACAAATGAAACATTTATTAACATTTATGTTTTTATTTCTTCGCTCTAGTGTCTGTCACGTAGTTTCGCCACTCAACTCGCAATGCCTCCAGAACTAGGCGGAAAGTGGGTAACGGTAAGCTAACACTAGGTTTCCTCTCTCCACAATGCTGTGTGCGGGATACAGCGTGAAACTGATTAGATCTTTTGTTTATTTAATAATAAAACAAAACAACTAATTAAAAATAAAAATTTAAATACGAAAATTTAATAATAGTAATATAAAATACGTAACAAGATAGCATGTGGCACATCGCGTGACTGCGTTCGGGTGCGAATGTTCACACGCATTTTATCCTGATCTGTATAGTACCCCCACACGCAATCATCCCCCTGTCGTTTATAATTGATATTTGTAATATCTTTCATATATATGGAACCTATGTTATATAAAGAAATCATCATCTTATTTCACTACGATAAACCTTCACGCTTTTTTCTGCATACCTGAGTGTTTATCTTATATAAAGAACTTACTGTTAAAATACTCTGTTTCTCACTATCCGCCGAATTTTCGAGACATTTTGCTGTCCATCATAATAACAGAATGTTTGTTTGTCATAATTCTATAGAGAGCTATTGAAAATTAATTGTATTTTTTTCTTTTTCAGATTTTTAAAAAATGTTAACCTGTTATATGAATAATCATATAAATGTTATACTTCTTTTTAAACATTTACCTACTTTAATTTCGTATGATTTTTTTATATATAATATATAAAAAAATACCTATTCGTATTTCATCTCAATATCTATTGGTATATGACTATCTCATACAAATATCTATCGCTCTCATTGAGCACTGTAGCTACTTCCTATTTATACACTTTGAATATATTACATTTTTTCTTACTTAAGTAAATAAAAACTTGGCGAATAAGATTAATTAAAAATAACCTCTAAACACAAACAGCGTTAAGTTGAACCGCTAGTAAAGAAAAGCTAGCAAATTACCTAAGACCGAAAGTCTTTGTGATAATGGACATGTGTAAATGTGTAACGTATAGCTATATTTTTAAAGTTTATTTTTGATCATGAGATTAAAACTTTTAATTCTATTGGCTTTTACAGCGAAGCGAATATTGCAGTTGTATTAGAAGAAAAGATACATATTTTTAAAGTATTAAAGTAAAATAGAATATTTTTTTGTTTTCTGAATAATTAATTAAACAACTTTCTAAATTTGTTGCTTTAAAAAGTATTAGTTAGAAATTACAACTTACTTATTAAAACAATATATAAAAATTTCAACATTTGAATTTAATCCAGTGTCTTTTGAAACGATCCAATTTCTCAGATTATTATTATTATCATTGATATCCAATCTCGCTTTAAATTTAAATTTTAATGTTAAAAACTTATAGAAAAAACTTTCCCTTATATTCATTTATGCAACATTTATGTCTCACATCTATCGCAATAATTTCTTGGAAACTGTAAATTATCTTAGATGATTCGATAGTGCTTCTTTTTTAGTTAGACCAACTTAAATGACGAATAGTGGAAGGGTCGCGTTCGTGGTTTTGGTTACAACTTAACAAGCTAAGTAAATAGTTTGAGTTCCGCCATTCCAGATGCGATGCCTTTCGAATTAGGCGGTACGTGGGCATTGGAGTGTCATAATATTGGGTTCCCTTTGCATAATACAAAGTAAATATATAAAAGAAACCAACCAATTGCTAATCAGACAATCCCACCGTACGTATCAATTTCAGAAGTGTAGGGAAATAGGAAGTACAGCTCATAAAATTTAACAAACTTAAGTTTGCGGGCATGTGCACTCATTTTACCTGAGATGAACTACAAACGTTAACATAAAGTTACTAAGAGCATACTTGCAAACTGAAGTTTGTCAACTTTTACAAGTTACGTCCCGTTGACCTACAGTTCTGAAATTATTAAGGAAGCCTCGGTGGGTGAGTCCGTTTCGGACCTAAGCAGATTTTTATGTTTAGTTATGTGATTTAAATATTGAGATATATTAAAACTAACCTAAATAAATTGCAAATATCAAATGTATACCGTAATATGTGGAGGTGGGATGATGAGTAGCAAGCCAATGTGCGTACGCGTGTCCCGCCAGTAGCTCTGCACCGTTCAATGCGTTTAAATCCGAACAGGTCGATGTTGATGAAACTGAAAGCATGAAATATTATTATAATTTATTCCAAAAAATGTGTATGATATGACACTATAATTTTGGCTCTATGTAACAATTATATAACTTTTCATTTTTACTTTTGAAGTAGGTAAATCACGTATAATATATATTTTTTTAACATATAAATTACCATTATGTTCATCTCCCGTTTCTTCTATATCTTCAGTATCTTCTATTTGCGGTTTTTCGCCAGCATTGCTCACATTGGTACCCAGAATATTATCAATAAGAAAATTTTTGCCTCTACCGTTTGAAGAGCTATTCGTTACATTATTTATAGTAAATGGGTTATTATCGAAACAAGGTTTTGTTTTAACAGTCATTCTGCTGGTGCAAAAGTTTTTACTTAAAGAATAAATAGAATCCACGCTATTATACACATTCGAATTTATAGCAGTATTAAGTTCTCTTTGATCACTATTTTCACAAATTACATCAATCGATTCATTTTCACTATCAAAATCAGATTCACCGTCTGAATTATAAACCAGTTTAGCACACTGTAAGAGTTTATCATGTAATGACGGTCCAGAGTCGTTTTCACAAGTGCTTGAGATATCGTTAATCGAATTCATTATTTATATAAATAATTATCGTGCTCATTTATATGTGACAAAATAGATGCCATTTCAAAAACACTTTACGTTCGCGAAAGTTAAAAATGGACTATTATAGTCAGATCTAAGTCGTGAAATGGTTGTAATTGGTTTCGAAAATAGGTGGCGCCGAGCAAACTGATGCGGAAGCTGTAGGTATCACTGCATTGAGATTCTGTTATGCTACTGGCTGATAATCTGATGGAGGGGATTACGCCATCTTAAGGAGGTGGGGCCTACAGCACCGCCTGTGAAAATTCACACCTTTCCTTTATTTGATAACAAGTTATATGAGAGCTTTTTACCGCACAATGGATCCCTAAAAGCTTATGATGAGATCTGCTTAGGGAATATTGGCTGGCCATTATTTGTGTGTCATCAATTTTATAAGTTGTTTTGATGAATGTTTCGGCGGTGGGTAAAACAAAAATCTATTTTATTGCTTACGCGTATATTCATACTTTCATATTAAATATCTTATATTTGAAAAACCACAAAACAAATAGATATCCCCATTACGAACTAATAATTTAAAATAAAGTAACCAAATTACGATCTATAATTGAAATATATTTACACTTTACACAATTATTAATATTGTAAGTTAAATTGTGTAAAGATAATGCTTACCTACTTATTAGATTATTAAGTAAGAGCATGATATTTAGAGAGGTGGTCCATTGTACGTGGCTGTATTTATGACAGAGAGCCAATAGATCCCAGACATTCGTTATTGTAGTATAATTCAATAATAATTAAATTAAAGCAATTTGCTGTCTTGTTTTAAATTTTACCAAATGTAGATTCTAGGAGGATTCAGTTCAGGATTGTAGATAAATGGAATGTATAATTTATAAAAATTGACTTCACTCATTTTGTATGAAATGAATCACAAATATAAGTTTGTCTTTAGTTTGGTCTAGTTTTTATTACAATGAAATATCTATAAATTTTATCTATTTGGATTTTGCCCTTTATTTGTATTGTTAGTTATTATTTTTTTGACAAATTTCATAAGTGTAGGAAAACGGGAAGTATTTTTAAACATTTTAAAATGTTTTTCCACACTTAGGAAAGAAAAATACTTATTAAGAAAACGTATAAAAAAATGAACGTTAAAGTTTAAGATAAGTTAAGATACACCTGAAGTACCCTATAGGTTTTGATTACGCTGCTATCCTCATATGAAATGCAGCAAAATTGATGCATAAATGCTTGTGACACGATTGATTTTATCTATGATATCCTAAAGGGACCATAGGCCTAAATATGAGGTATTATAATTCAGATCGATACCTCCACGCAATCTCGAGGTTCGTTCTTTACAGACGAACACGGATAACACCGTCTATTCTTTATTTTTTTTCGAATGGACTGAATGCTGTTGACTAGGACTGGTCTTGTGGCCCAGCAGTCATATGGTATGTATATGGATGGGATGAGCACCAGTAACCGACAAGCACCAATGATTGACATTATCTTTAAATTAAAAAAAATATACATTATTTTTCTTTAAATTGTTAACACTAAACGAACATATCTTTATATGTTATTTCTTACACACATTTATAAAAATAATATATATATTTTTTTAAAACCATATTTTTTAAAGATGGCGAATTGAAAATTTGAATGCCTTTATTAAAATATCTGCATTTATTAAAACTAAGTGTAAAATATCACTTATTTTTTTTATCTTGATAGTTAGCTCTTTAGGTTAATTTTAGGAATTGCTAAAGATACCTATCTATGTCGTTAAATTCGAAATTTTCTGTTTTTGAAATATCATGTCTATCAATACTGGTTTCTGTAAGCTGGATTTCTTCATTTATCAAAAAATATAGAAGACAATTATGTTTATCTATATTATGATAAAAAGAAGTACTCTCTAGAAAAATATTTCTAGACGTCTTCTATATAAGAAAAAGAAGAAAATAAATTAATTCTTCTACGATTTATTTCAAAAGTGTAACAGTTATTAATCTCCTCCTTTACAAAAGTTGGTCCCGATTAATATAATTAAAAAACAAATATACCCTAATACCCACCCTGTCTAAACCTTAAAAGATATGAATATAAAACCTTAAGAAAATGTTTACTTGATGTGAGATCCCGGGACCAAAATAATATTTATTTAAAAAAATAATTGCATAGATACTTAACTAGTACCGTTTCTTCATGACTATTATTGGTAACAGTTGTGGTACATGGCATGGTAAGAATGGTCATAAAATCTAAGAAAACTAAGATACGGAAGGCTATATAGAATGTGTAGGCTGTATAGAATTAGTAAATACAAATCAGCTGTATCCCGCACACAGCAGGGAACCTAGTGTT
>DVQM01001023.1:0-13465 GCA_018231645.1 Heliconius ricini
TCTAAAGCAATTCAATCTTCAGGTGAAACTCGAATCCAAAACCATTACGCTCACGGTCAGATGCTGCTCCACAATTACTTTTAATGTTGGTATTATTCTTTTTTATGAAGGACGTTTACCGTGATTATAAAATAATAATTTATATATAGATAAAATTGTTGTAATATGTACTGTGTATATAATGTAGTAACGGTTACGGAACCCTAATTTTCCTTTTAACGAAAAAGGAACTCTTATACTTGGTTGTTCGTGTCTTTCAAGAGTCTTTAGGTCTAGAACTAGTGGGAGAGCTCGAATCACGCTTTTCCAGTTTTTTTAATCGTTTTAATAAGTACTTGCAAAGTATTTAACATTTATTTATTTTGCAATGCAAAAGATTTTAATACGAACTATACAACTGTATTTTATTTTTAACATTTTTGAAGTGTTACTCTTAGTAAGGAAAAGAATATATTTTTTTAGAAAACATAAAGAACAGTACGAAAATTTTGAAAGAAGAAAGAAATTAAAACAAAAAGCACATAAGAATTTTGACGTAGCTTGATGGCTTAGTGGTAAAGAGCGAGAGCGCTGGAACGGTTTCTAAGAGGCACAGGTACAAATCCCGCTAGTTTAAAAGTTTTATACGTTTTCTAAATAAGTATTCAACTGTATTTTATTTTGTAGTATCCTTAAATTATGAAATGAAATCTTTTACGTAAGTACATATTCTCAGCATTTTATACCCAATAATCAAAATTTAAAAAACTTAAAGTTAAAATTGCAATAAATCATTGTTTTAATTTGTAAAATGACAAAACCAAGAACGCATTCCGTGTGTTCAGCGTCTCGTTACATATTAATAGCGTAATAACGTTTCAATTATGTAGTACTAATCGAAATCAGCTGATGTGAAAACGCTTTTTACATCCGGCTCTATATGTCCGTTAGCGCTTATATCCAGTAGAGACTTGTTAGACTGATTAATTTGCTTTTCCTACATCCGCTGTTTTATTGTAAATTTATTTGAAAAAAGATTTAATTTTAAAATATATTTGAATAAAGTTTTTTTTTTTAATTATATTTTAAAATATCCAAAATGGTACATATTTTAACAGAAAACAACTGATTGCTTTATCTTAAAGAGAAAGCTGTCAGAATATAAACACATGATTACTATTGTAAGTGTAAATAAAGTAAAACAGGACAGGTACGACTTGGACTTACCTACGAAGGGTTGTAGGTCAATGGAAAATGCAACTTATAAAAGTTAACTTAAATTTTAGGGCATATGCACTCATTTTGTATGAAATGAACTACAATTATAAATTGGTAAGTTTTTATCTGTAGGTAATCTTTTCTAAAAATTATACAGTAGAATGTAAATTACATATTTTTAGGAATTAACAATATGAAGTGATATAAAAATAGTATTATAATACAACACAAATTTATAATTTTAAAAAAATCTGTCTGCTTACCTGTTTCTGTTTTAAACTATTGGAGAGATGTGACTAAACCTTTTTTGTTGTATAGCTATCTGAACTACTGCTTAGGCTCTAGGCTATATTTTACTTCTTTTCTATAAAATATTTATAATTTTTCACTTTTTGGATATTTTCCCTTAATCTAGGCCCAGAGGAAGTTCCTATATGGTATAAATTTTGATTATTCAGCGAATTTCATATAAAATACGGGAAAAATCTCATATGTATCTCTTGATTGCGTTGACTTAGCTGTACTTGAGCTTGATTTTTTCTGTGCTTTACCGTTGGTCTTAATATTTAACATAAATTTCAGCTGATACCTCCATAAAATCTTGAAATGGTCTTGACAGTTTTTTTTTTGAGATACGGAACTCTATAAACACCCATAAATATTGGCACAATTAAGGTACAATGGATTAAGAATAATAATATTAAATTTTTGATAAAAAATCTTATAAAACATATTCAATAAAATCAATTTAATAGTACAATTTTTTGGTTAAGCTTTTAAGTTTATTCAATAAAATACAAAAGAGATATCTATTTTTATCTACCAAACAAAGTAATCCTAGTCAGGCTCTTAAGTATCAGTATGAAGCAACGTTGCACGTCGATTCCATTGTTATCTCTCCACAACACGGTGGTGTTTAAAATTACAAGGTAGGTACTGAAATTACCACTGCAGAATAAAAAATAGCAACATTCCAGCACCAAGTGTACGCAATTTGTAATGTACATATATCCTTGTTAGCTATGGCTGTTAACATGAATGCGGGTTCAGTCGCCGCGGGCCGCCGTACGAGGCCCCAAGTCGTGACAGCCGTTTGTTAAACTAATGGCGAAGAAAAGAATGCCGCCTTCCATTAACTGCTCGAATGAGACTGTTGATTTGAGCAATTTGCACGCGCGTACAGAACTCGCCTTAAATACACCTATTGTACTTTTGCTCGATGGTCTTTATATCGTCGTTACGCTTTGCTCGAGCTATTTGAAGAAGTTTTTCAGTGTCACTTTGACTGACACTCACACACATTTCCTTATCGGGATTGATCGAACAAAAAACGTTCACGTTTTAAATTTGATTTAAAAATGGAATTAGTTATTTATCATTCTCGTCAAATATTTTTTATATTAACTACAGTGAATTAAAACAACTTTTAAGCACTAAGATCATTCAATTCCAAATCTAGTTGCTTTTTAGTATAGAGATAAAAATAAACATGAAATGTATAACACAATGAATTAGTCAGGCGTGGAGTCTACGTAGCAATTAGCGAAGATAGCGCCATATGTGAGGTCGCGTCGTGGGGGTGGTGATCCGCAGATGTATACCACGCGACACAGCGCCTCGAAAAAATGTAGAGGCGATAAAAAGTGCGTCGGGAACAGCCAACCGGCGTGAGAACGTGGACACGTGGCCGGCCGCGCTCATTCAACCGTTTGATTCATAAATAGTGTGCGCGCTGGGCACATGCACATATCTGAATATTCGCTCGTGACCCCGCCGCCACAATAGATGCGTTTAGACATAACCAGTAGTCGCAGCCGCACTCCATGATTTTTATATAATGGATGGTTTCATACACGTTTCCGTCACGCAAGGTAAATTAATTGTAGTGTATTTTATTTGTATCATAATTTACATTTTTGCTCGCCGGTGAAGTGTAGTTTCTGTGTTGAGTACTGAAAATTGCCTCAAAATGCCTCTGCCTTGCTTACGGATACAGCGTTAAGATGTCTTTTTATTTTTATTGAAACCAATAAAAGAAATTGTTATATGCAAAAAAATAATGCTGCACTATCACAATTTTTTGTATCAAAAAAGTTTCTGTTAAAAGTAAATTTAAAAAAATCGGTACTTTGTAACCGATATAACAGGCGACGCCCTCTATAAATCATAATGAGTGAATTACAGACGGAACGAGCGCGGGTTGTTATTTTTAAAATTGCGTGTAAAATATTATGTGTTTAGGTGGAATATGATAATTGCTGGAGGCGCCGTAAGCCGACACCCACTATGGGATTACAGAGCGGCCGCGGCAAACGTAGACGGCCTCGGGTCTCGGGCACCCGCGCCTCCCGCGCCTCCTTAACCTCGCCACGGTTCATTATGTAATAATATTCTCTTTTCATTAGGATTTTTATTGTCAATATACTAACAATAGATTCTTATGGATTTTGAAGTGTAAACAACAATTTATTAACTTCAAATTCAAATTTCAAATTCAATTATAAAATATTCTTTATTCAAACAAACTCTTATAAGCACTTTTGAATCTTCAAATGAACATATAGACAAAATAAAAGCTACCACCGGTTCGGAAGGCAGTTCCGCTGAGAAGAGCCGGCAAGAAATTCAACAGTTGCTCTTTTCAAAGTCAATGGTATTATTACATTACATTATCTGGCAGTTATCCTGCAATACATTCAATAGACATTAATTACATACATGTTTATTCATTTTGTGTATTAAGTATAATATTATTTTGTATTAACATTTCCCCACTCTGGTGTCGAGGCAAAGGGCGGCGTTGAGTTACGCTACTCAACACACAATGCCTCGAAAAATTGGCGGAAAACGAGGAACATCGTGTCTTAACAATAGGCTCTCTCTACCTACCCTGCTGTGTACCCCGCGAACAGCCTGAAACTGATAAAAACAAAAGTATATTAGCCCAATTAATTATTTTAAGTTTCTCTCCATTTAAAATAACGAACACTGTTTAAACGTTTTATAACGGTAAATATGCTAAAATATTTTATTTCTCGAGACTCTACCTACTACGATGCAAAATGTAAAACTTGTTTTCTTAATGTTACGAGCTCCTAAAATTCCTGCTAAAATTATCAAATCAATTGGAACGACTCCTAAGTTGCAAATTGATACCCGGTTTTGATTGCTTTAATTTTTTTTATTGAATTATAAACGCGATAAGATACCTACATTTTTACCCATTGTTATTTGTAATTTATCCAAATTCTACAGTCCCAGTTTCAAACATAAAACGGTTTTACTTTGTTAAAAAATCTAATCAAATCAGCTTCACGCCGTATGTACGCGGTATGCGGGACATACCTAGTGTATGCGGGTAGGTTGGCATAGTGTTAAGACAATACGTTCCTCATTTTCCGGCGAATTTTGCGGCGAATGCTGAGTGACGGAACTCAACGCCAGGCTTTTACCTTGATGCCAGGGCGAAGAAATTGAAAATATTAATAAATAATAATTCACTCTATCGAGTGGGTATCGAACCCACAACCGTTGGGCTACATCCCGCATCCATGTCCCTTTGCCACACCAGGTTTAGTTTAGTCAGACGGCCTGTGTTGTTAGACAACCACTTTACATTTAGAAAGATATGCCTAGGTCATGCTGAACAGAATTACGGGGGAATGTTATCCAATAATGATAACAAAGCTATTATGGCAAGTATGAATAATGCTTTGATATTACAAATTATCATAATATTTTTTGTTCACTCCTTTGGAGGTGGCCGCGGTCAGGTACACGCTGAGGGTGCAGAATTCTTTGAATGAGCGCTGTAAAATGTTTTCAATTTATTCAATTCTACACCTTCGGGGGCGGTCATATGTGATAAAATAGTGATGTAACAAATGCATGTTATTGGACAATTGTGTTGTATACAGTATGTTACAACTAGCACGTTATAGGGATGTGGTAAAGGCTAAAATTGCATGTGGCAGCCTAGGTGTGAAGGTAGACTATGCCACTATCAATCAGTACGGCGCCATTGAGGGTTGGTCGAGGCTCGTGAGAAACCGTAAACACTTACCCGCTTTATCTGATAGAATTTTTTTTCCTTCACCGGCGGGTCCGGTCAATTAATGGATTGCGCCGTTACTTGGTTTATTTTTGGTACCTACCTACTGACGTTGTACTACAGGCATTACCAGAAACTAATTTATCTGAAAGGGATTGACAGGTAAAGTATTACGATAAAGAACCTTCATAAAGGAATGTTATCAATATTCACAATTGATTATTTTCAATATTAAACAAATATACGTTACATTTTAGGTCAATAAGTATGGCTATTTAAACAGCGTAAAGCTGTAACAATATCATGCACATAGCAAAAGCGTGCTTTATTTGTCGAATACTTCTCATTCATTCTTTTTATCAAAACGAAGTTTATCATATATCGAGCAATATATCTATAATTAATTTTATCAGATTTCATTTTGACTAGATTGACCTTTTCGGAGGCCATATTAAAGTGTTTGACTGTAAGCATTTTAGAATAGAAGGCAAATATTTATCAGAATTCGTAGTTTGGGTGCGTCGGTGCATATGTGCGCATAAAAAACTGTGTGCTGTGGTGTTGGGATCAGTGTTGACAGTACGCATAGCTGCGCTTGCGGCAAAGCGGTGCGCTCGAGCCGACCACCCTGTGCTTGTCTCACTCACCGTAATTTAAACAATATAAATATTATCATCATCGAGATTTCACAGAGTAAATAAACTAAGGGTTAAGAGCTAGTGACAATATATTATGAAGGTATTTAGTTGATTCTTAAGTAATTATTTAGCATAATACTCTGCGTATTTAGAGGAAACTGGGGAACCTAATATTAAGTGGAATGGAGTGTACATTCCCCAATCTGCGTCTAATTCTTGATTCATTCTGTTGAGTGGAGGAACTCTATGCCACGTTGTGCCTTGTTAGCGAAACGAAGAAATGAAAATATTAAATGTTTCAGTTCCCCGAATCGGAATAAACATGATGAGTTTGACTACTAACATGATGTATTTAAACCTTAATCTAATTTATTTGTTATTTTTTTAAGTAAATATTCATAATATCTATTATTATTAATAGAAAAAGTTTTACGGTTAGTGTTAGCTTCCTTTATAAATGCAATATAGTGTATGTACAAAGGTATTGAGCAGATACAACAAATATTTATGAGAAGTTTGGACTTTATCTAAAGGAAACCCTTCTTATATTTTATTAAATATTTAATTTAGACGAAAATATTAGAGATGTGATGCATGTCTCGCGACATCTAGTCACAATTGTAATGGCGGATAAGCCTCTGATTAGATATCAACCCTGGGAACTGACAACAGATTAAAATAGTAAATATTTTTCTATCTCGCTTATTTTGATGCACATAATTGTTTTCACTCAAAGTGCTATATATTTTTGTAATCTGTAATCCCATTTCAACCTTAGCAATGCTTGAGAAAGTTCCACCATTTACTAGATTTATCTATCGATGTCGTCGGCAAACACGTTGGCATACTGTTTACCTAATGAGTGTCGGCTGCATGCGATTCATTCTCACGATCCAAAAATGAAATAAAAAAAGGTATCCGTAAAATTCTATAGAAATGGCATTGTACACAAAAACAATTCAATTGTAGTGTGAAAAAGTATAATTTAGAACAGAAATAAATATATAAGTTATTGTTTTAAAATACTCAATGTTGATACAGCTAGTAGTTTTTTTTTTATATTATGTAGATATAAAAAGTATCTAACATGAAAACTAAATGAATTTGTAAATATATGTTTAAAGCACTTTAAACGGTTTTCTAAAAATAAGTTACATTCTTATCGTTGTCTATGCTATTTGCAAAATATAATTCATAATACTATTTAACGTGCATATTGAATTAAAAGATTGTAAAAAAAAGATTACTATTTATCCTAGAACAATAGGGTATACTTTTTCAAAACGGAATAAAAAGACACCAGATTCTCTGTATATGTAATCTTTTTACTAGACTAGACTTTTTGTGTAGGCTAGACTTTTTATGTTTACCCTTACTCTTGTAGAAATATAAAAACTTCAACTTATTTGGTAATTGTAAAGATCTAAGTTTGACACATGTTCCAGTGGCTCATATAATAATATCTTAATTATCTTTCGAAGCGTTGTTTTTAATCATAGTAACAGGCACTCTACAAAAATAGACTGTGAGGTCTGATTGTAATTAGATTTTTTAAGTTATTCTTTATATGTATCTAGACCAACTGATTTCCTATAATTAGTAGGTTTGGTACTCTTTAAGTGTTTGAAACAATAAGTATTTAATTTCTAAATAACTTAAATATTATATAAAATATACTAGAGAGAAATCGTTAGCATCCCAGAGACAGAAGCAATGCCATTTTTAATTTGAATTTCCTTGTTTTATATTTTAAACTCACATTTTTATTATATAATGTTATATAAAACGCTTAAAATTAAACAATATTTGCCTGCCTTATAATATATACGTATTATATATAGTCAATATGGTGCATTTTCTTCAGTCCATTTGTAACAATATAAAAATGAAGTTTTATAATTTTTAATATAGCATACCTACGTGTATATTTTTTTCTCTATTATATTTGTTTTTTAAACATTAATATATTTATTTATCTCGTAGGCATAACATACACAGTATAGTTAGCTTTTGCATAACTATCGCTGATAAAAAAAATGTTTAAAAATAGTGAAGTTATCTTAGCACTATAACGGAACATCAGAGATCAATAAATAAATCTATTTCTTGTAATTCTCACAGGTCGTCCTTTTGACTGTGCTGAACCTCATTCCATTCAGCAGGTACCTCGCTCCCACATGCACCGTAACCTATAAGGCTTTCTCTGTCACCGACTTTGAATATAACCGCCCTAGGCAGTGGTTTCGGAGAATTGAGCTCGTGGCATTTTTTAGAGCGTATTATAATTTGATCGGGAAATATTTATGGAAAGGGAGGCCGGACGCGAACTAGTCGAACGAGTCAATTATCAGCTCTCTAGTGTCGGTCGCCTGAAAGCAGCGCAATGGGTGGTTATCCAAAGGTACCCGATTTTAAGCTGGAATTTATGGGACAGAGATAGACGTGATACGAGGTGGAATTTCACACGGCTTTACTTTTTTTCTTTATATATACTGTAATACATATTGTTTAGAAGTACAATGTCAAACGAACATAAAAAAACCGAATGTGAAGCAAATTTCTTTATTTTATCAAATTTGATAAAATAAGGGAATTTGCTTTTGATATTACATTCTAATAAAATGTTAATGTTTTATATAAATTTTAAACATTATATTTCTTTTAAATATTCTTAAATGCCTTTTTTTTAAATTATAACGTTATTATAAATACAGATGATCATGACGTTTGCTGTTACTGATCAAAATCGTAGCAAAGTGCTACGATTGCTACAACTGTTGTAGCTCTGACCTTAAGTGTTAAATATGTTAATTTTTAATCCAGAATATTTTGTTTAACGTTTATATATAACCACTAAATAATATTTTTTTAAAGTAAACTTTTGTACGTACACGGTTTCTGGCATCATTAGCATGCCTGCCGTCGTCCTTATCGCTTCATTCCGAAATAACTATGGGAATACGTGGGCAGTTGCAGTTTTGTTAGCATAAGAAATAAAACCGCCAGATAGTAAAATAAATATGTCCGCTAAGAGTCGTGCAGACGTGGCCATAATTGTTTCTGCTAATTTGTCGCGATGCGGGGAGGGCGGGGCGAGATACATCCGGTGCATGTGCAAGACAATGCTGAATGGACTCATTAATAGCACTGCAATGAATGAATGCGTAAACACATGTGCACCCTCGAACCCGCTACCCCCTGGCTCCGCAGTCCGAACAGATGGTGCAATGCTTATGCAAAAGAACATTACGAGCACTTCCAATTCAGAGAATGGCCTTTACAAGAAACAAAAAATAGTTACGTTCACATTGTGTGAAATATTTAACAATGCAAATTAACGATATATGACAATTATGTATAGTTGTTACTGTTATGTGGTTTATATACGTAAGTATACATTATATATTCATTCATATGTATTTTTATGATTTTAAATTCAAAATTATTATAAACTCGTTGTATTTGGCAAAGAACAAAGTTAATTGTATAAGGCGAAGAAATAATTTATCAATTTAATATAACTGAAAAGTATGATAAGTGTTCAATGGTATTTTTCATTGATTGTATTTGGTAATATATAGCAAATACAATCAATGAAAAATGTTATTTTATAACAATTATATGATTATTAATAAAATGTACAAATATAAATTGTAATTGTAATCACTACTAAAGTACTTTTTAAGATATAAATAAAAAGTGTTTTGAAAATGAAAGTAAGCTTCTTCTAAATCAACATTTACACACAAAACTTTTACGTGGAATTTTGTTGGTATTATTGTTAAATTGGAAGTATACTGTCGCTTCCTGTTTCATTCTTGCTCTGTTTGCAATGAAGGCAATACAAGGAATACTGCGTAAAGTGGATACCTGCTGTATAAAAGCCAGGTACATAGACAATTCAAGGGGTACTCGGTACAGCAGGTTAAAGGGACCGTTAGGCGTTTGTTGTGAACGACGCGTTGGCGCCAGATATCCGTATCCTATTGTGCAGACATCATGACTCTTTTCTTCATTTTACATCCGTAAAAACCCTCGCTATTACATATTATTTAAAAAAAACTCTTCACGGTGGCGCTTCTTTAAGGCTTGAATATATGTACAGTGCGTTGCTATGAATTTACTAGGGCTGTCGTTACCCAGGAACACAATGGTAGCTCAACCGTCGATCCCCACTCTAGGGAATGAATTTATTAATATTTTCATCTCTTCATCGTCCTAGCACCAAGACAAAAGCCCAGTGTTGAGTTCCGCCTTACTGATTTTTTTTTAACCTAACATTACATTTTCATCTGTTTCCCCTGTTATATGCGGGATACAGCGTGAAACTGATTTATAAATGATATTCTTAAGTTATTATTTATGATATCTTGCTATTAATATACTTTAATTGCATATGATTTCGTGGTGAGTTTATCATTTTATCGACGGCCGGATATGTTCCGTCTCGCTCTATATTCAAAGACCTTATCGCTAGAAAGTCATTAAAGTTTATCCTTTTATTAATGTATTGTCAAATAAAAAGTATGAATTATTAAGACGTACAATTTGCAAATATGAAGTAGTATAAGAGCTAATACAGCGGCCCGCATAATTTAATCACCAAAATTAAGCATATTCATAAGTCAAATTTGATTACCACGATACAGTAACAGCAAATAGTGGTCACGTGTCGTGAATTGTGCAGAATTACCTCGTGAAACGAAATAAGGGGGTTCGATGCGCCATATGGGGTTGTGTATGAGGTGTTTATTGTGTTACGCTATGTTTATCCATCTACTTGGTAGCTTGTCGGCGAGGCCCCACCCGTATGAGGATTGCGTAAGTTTCGAACGTGATGATTACAACGTTAGAGCTCAGTTCCACCAACTACCAACTGTCAAGTGTCAATGATCGCTAGATTACAAAATCCATAAACAAACGTAGAGCTATCTGTGTTTGCAGTTAGTGGCGCCTTCCCGGGACTGAATTCGAACAATGGGGAACGTCTTTACGGTATATTATTTTAATAGACATTTTAATCCTCTTTAACAATTGATTGTTACTTTTAATTGTCAGTCACAGATGAATGAAATACAATATAAGAAATAAACACGTATAAAAACGTTGCATTGTAAGTGCAAAGATAAATAATTTTATTATAATTCCAGTAATATTATTGATGAATACATTGTTTAAAAATATATTTAATAGAAATATATAAAAAGATATCAATTAAACATTCATAATGAAGTGTTAGTGTTGAAATACACGTTTTTGCTGTCTTTTAAATTTTTGTTTCCCATAGCGCATTTCCCATGCAGCTATCGTAATAATTCGGACAGTCCGGAGGTCAGTGGTAAGATAAGCTTTCGTTGTCGGTATTCAAAATACTGAATACGGTTGATATTTAAATTGGGTCAGAGTAGAGATATGCTTGGTGCAGTTGCGAAGTGTGGGACTTTGCACAATGTTATAAGGTAATTTTTAATTCCACTGTCGTTTTCTTGTTCTAATCAAACAAATCATAATATTGGGTTCTGTAATAATATTTGGACAAAAGGAGGATATCTTGTGTAATAGGAGCAAATTTTGTGTTATTGGGTCTTTTTAGTATTAAGTAACTTTTGTTAAGTGTTAACCACACACTAAGGAAAGAAAAATATTAAGAACCTTACCAAAATTTAAAAAAAGCGGTTCGTTCGTGAAATTTATCTATCGGTCGTTTTCAACAGATATAAGTTCGAGTCCGGCGGGTTTTTAAATACTTATTTATTGTTTAAAATATTCATGATAAATATATATATATATATAGAAATAGACATTATTTTGCTTGATTATAAAATATTTATATATATCTATATCCTTATATGTTTTTATTCGAAGGATAATTTCAAAGGCAAGAAGAGATTTTACCTATGCACCTTTTGGAAGCAAAACAAAAGATCCGAGGCTCGATGTTGCGTGCACGCACACACGTAGCAAAATAAAACTTAAAGACAACATTCCCGACGAACATGCATTTTATATTATACTTACATATATTTTTGTCATAAATTTTACAGACTACGAGTGTTTACATAACCAGTTGGAATTTAGAGGTACTCCTTTAATGTATATACCTAGATATATATACACAACTTGGACCTACATGATATGAAAGATCACTTTTGAATGGCAGACCATTAAAAAAATAATTAGATAATAAATATTTGTTACAATCCAATTATAAGCTAACTATAAGGTCCTTGTACTTTCACATGCTTTTTTATAATGTATTTATTTACATTTAATGTATTTGTTTTTGTTATGAATTACGGAATGTGTTAGACGAAAGAGTTTCTTGTAAATAAATGTGTTTCCAAGCGGGGGGTAGGACGACGTGAGCACGTCTCGACGACGTCTGGGTTCCATAGAATATCACGAAACAAATGAATTGTAGACATCGTACTGACGTGGATATTTTTCATTTGAAAATTTTCCAAAATGTTTAAATTCTATAATATTTATACATTGGAAACTAGACTTGTAATATTTATTTGCATTGTTCTTTATAAAACATTAAAAAAATTAATTACTTATTGTCTAGTAATGGTACAAGACGATTGTAACATAAGAAAGCATTAATAAGATATATATAGGTATTTATAACGGTGGCAGTTTCCAGCTAGGAAGCTACGATATCAGTAAAAAAGCTAAAAATAAATAGTATCTATACGTACAATAATAATATATTAAAAGATCATTTAAAAACAGTCTTGCTAGATGTTTTAATTTCATAGTTTTCATTTTACAAATCTATCATTTTCACTTTAATATCCACGTTATGCTCAAAAAATTGTAATACGCCATTTTAATGCACCGGCCATTTTGGATTAACAATAATATTATGTTATTTCATTGTCATCAGAACTGAAGTCGTAATCTTAATTTCAGCTCAATTGGGAAGTGGGTTAAATTAAGCTTGCAAGATTTTACACACATTAACTAACTCAACAAGTTAAATAAAAGCTTATAAAAATGTTGGTTGTTGTTGGTGATTGCTATCTATATATGGAAGATATATGAGAAAATCTATTGTTAGGAGTTTGCCTCTGTCACAATATATGACATCATAGGACACAATTCAGTGTCTTTTATTTTTGTCTGTTTATCTGTGTGTCACGCTGTTCTCAGAAACGACTTAACCGACATAAACGCAGTTTTGACTATTTTATTTTTATTAACTTTAATATTAAATTTTCTTTTATTTCAATCAGTTCATTCAGAAATAAGTATATGAATTTAATTACTAGCTGCATAGCTAAAAATTTTAAAAAAACCAGTTAAAAATTCTTTACATCAAAATATGTAGATGGTTACCTATATAACTTTTGCAAAGTAATGATGAGATTAGATACAGATTTTATGCTATTTTTATACTCAAAAATGGCGTCGTTACATAAAAACATAGAGAAGAGTTTCAATTATTCTAATATTGTTTAATCTAACTTGAAACCATATTTGAAAACCTAAATATAAAATAAAAAAATAATAAATTAAATTAGCTTCACGCTGTATCCCGCACACAGTAGGGTAGGCAGAGAGAACCTAGTGTTAA
>DVQM01001024.1:0-13463 GCA_018231645.1 Heliconius ricini
CGAACCCACAACCAATCGGTTTTACAGTCACACTTCGTGCCACTGCGCCACGACTAGCCTCAATTTTATTTTTATTTTTCCTCTATTTTTTGTACCGAATATTCCGAGGTATCTTTACTTTTCTGGAGGAACACCATGCTGCAATTGGTCTGGTTTCCAGAGCGAAGAAATAAAACATTAAAAAATTAATTTCTCTCATTGGGAATCCAATCTACAACCATTGTGATTACTATTTAACGCTCGCTTCTCTGTGCCTTGAAGTAAATAAATAAAATCAACTTCACGCTGTATCCCGCATACAACAGGGTAGGTAAAGTGAACCTAGTACTAAGTACTAAGTCCTGATTTTCCGTGGAATTTTTGCGAAGCATTGCGTGTTGAGTGGCGAAACTCAACGCCGAGGTTTTTGCCTTAACGCCAGAACGAAGAAACGAAAATATAAATGCAAATAAATATTCCATTTCCTCGAATGGGGATCAAACCCACAACCAATCACATTTACAGGCACACTTTGTGCCTCTACGCCACGACTGGCCTCTTAAAGTAGATTCCTATCTAAATTTAAAAAAATCATCACAACAAAAATCCACAAAAACCTTCAGCTTGCTGCTATCGTACCGTAGCCAAGTTATCTACGCGTGACATCTTACTTAATTAGTATCAATTAAACGAAAACAATTGATACGTATTCACATTCTACAGACGTTTCTGCATTTAGACAATAAAAAAATGCTAAAAAGGAAACTGGATGTTATAAAAATCTTATTAACGTTGTATTTGAATAATTGAGTGATAAGACATTCCATGACATGACATTTAATCGCGCCCAGATCAAGAAAATTAAAATTAAATTAATTTCCTCAAACGGAAATGGAACCTACAACCTGTCGCGTTTACAATCACACGCTTATTCCACTGCGCCGGTACAAACAAAAAAAATATTGTGCGTGTTACGTAAAATAGTTAGTTATCTTCATTAGGAAGCAATTTTATTTAAATATATTTTAGTATTATCATTTTATTTATTTACTTATTCTTGATATTCTTTAAAACCAATTGCAAACAAACAAACAAAAAAAAATTGAATTTATCATCCATTGTTACAAGACGATCATTAAATTTTATACTTTTGTAAAGAACATAATATAAATAAATACATACATACATCACTATCACACCTCGAATAATAATGTCGATAATTTCATTTCCTAACGTACAGTGAAAGCTAGTGTTGTAACTCATCGATGCTTTATATCCGCTATTAGACGTATGAATTACATTTAAATTGTACCATTATGGCAAATCTTTAGAAAAGATGAGGCTTTGTTATTTTATTCATACATTTATCATCTTATAACTAGCTTACATAAAAGATATTATGACTGTCACCATACAGTGATTACTGTACGCAATGCCTCCAGTCTGTTGCAATGTCTAAGCGCAAGGTTCCCAGGTTCCTGCGCGTCCTGCGTAACCTGCTATATTCGGGATAAAAAATAATCTATTAACAATTATCGTGGGTATAAATAATATTCGAGTAATGTTTCTAGATTTGTTTTTATAAGCAAAACGCGACGTTGAGTTGCGCAATTTGATGCAGGGGTAAAAGCGTGTGACTGCAAACGCGACAGGTTGTGGGTTCGATATCCACTCGTGAAATTGAAATATTTAATAATTTCATTACTTTGCTCTGGTATCAAAGGAAAGCGCAGTGTTGAGTTCCGCCACAGAAATGTAAAAAAAGCACAAAACATTTTAATATTTTTTATACTTCATCATTGAGGCAGTCCTAGTGCAGCGTCTTCCTGTATGCGCCACGGTTATGAATTCTTTTACCACATATAAGAAAGAATTAACTTCACTTCCTCGCTCTAGTTTGGAGACAAATGTGCGGCGTTGAATTTCGCCACCCACAATACGAAATACATTGGGTGGTAAGTTTGATTTAGAGTGTCTTAACACAAGGTTCCCTCTACTTACCCTGTGATAATATGTATATAAAATTACATATTCTAAAAATTACCACTTACATTTTCTAAAAAAACCACTACATACTACATTTTCTGAAATATTTCTGTAATAAATGACCTTATAATATAACATTCAAATTTTAATAAACTGTCAATCATATAAGTTCCTACATTCGTATTTAAATTTAGGTATGCTAGCGTAGTGTACTTGACAAGTAAATATAAAAAAATCGGTTCAAATAACACGTACGATACGAATCTTTTTCGTTGTGCGTTCTTTTAATTCTTTCAAGATGGCATCGAGGCGAATATCAAATTTTAGCCAGAAACTTGTAGACTAGTGAGAACTTAAAATATAAATATAGGAAAAACATTTTTTTCCGAGTAATAGAAGTTCATAGATATATCAAAGTAAAAAATCATAACAACTTATATCCACAAACTTCAGTTTGTCAACTTTTGTGAGGTGTACTTTCCGTTAACCTAAAATTGTGAATTAGCTTCACGCTATATCCAGCACACAGCAGGGTAGGCAAAGGGAACCAAGTGTTAAGACTCTCTGTTCCCCACTATCTGCCGAAATTTGGACGCATTGCGTGTTGAGTGGCTCTCAACTCAACGCAGCGCTTGTCCTCGACACCAGAGTGAAGAAATGGAAATATAAGTTTCAATAAATATTTCATCTCCTCGAGTGGGGACCGAACCCATAACCAATCGGTTTTACATTCACACTTTTACCACTGCGCCACGACTGGCCTCAATTCTTTTTTTTTATTTTTTTTTAAATTGTAAAGTAGGTAAGATACCTTTGGGGAGCGTGGCCGATGTAACTCTGGCCGATGTAACCTTTAAGCAATAATAAATTTTAAGCCTTCCTCGATAAATGGACCATCCAGCACAAAAATATTTTTTTAAGTCAAACTAATAGTGCTTGAGATCAGCGCGGTTAACTAAACAAATTCATGAAAAAAATGAGACAGACAAAGGGAACCTAGTGTTAAGCCACTCCGTTCCCAACTTTCCGCCGAATTTATCGAGGCATTGTGTGTTGAGCGGCTGAACTCGGGGCTCTTTCCTTGGTGCCAGAGCGAAGAAATGAAAGTATTCATAAATAATATTTCTTTCTCCCGAGTGGGGATCGAACCCACAACCGTCGTTTTACAGTCATACCCTTGTGCCCTTGCCACGACGGCTTTAATAGTCCATATATTTTATTCTATAATATAATATAGAAGTATAGAACAACTTCTATAACAAGACGACAACTGGCTTTGAATGTGCGAAACTTTCAATATATGATTGTGATCTTGCATTTATTGTTACTGAAACCTTGTAGTTTACATATATTCTCTCGGTGTACCTTGAATTCGAAATTGACGATTCTAAGCTTGGTTTAATATATATTTTTAGTGTTGAGGCCAGTCGTGGCGCAGGAGCAGAAAATGTGACTGTAACGCCACTGGTTGTGGGTTCGACTCTACGAGGACATAAAAAAATATATTTAAATTGATATTGTAATTTCTTTGCTCCGCTGTCGAGGCAATGCGTGGCGTTGTCTTTCATCATTAAACACGCAATCACTTCCAGAATTCAACGGAAAATGTGGAACGGAAGTGTCTTAACACTACGTTCCCCATTTTTTCCTACTGTGTGCGGAATACAGTGTGAAGCTGATTTTAATAATGTTATATATTTAACCGTCCTGTGGTTTCGCGGTTGTGGTCAAATGTAAAACCACAACGGTTGGACAAATCTGTGACTACTAAATAACACAAAGCTACAACTATGCGGCGTATAACGCTGAAATTTATCACATTGGTTCCTTAAGGAACGAAGAAATGTCCACAAAAACAAAATTACAGGCTGCAACTAGTTGTGTTTATATTTAATTTTACAAGAGGAAAATTATGACTAAAGAAAATAATTAATATAACGGAGTTTTGAAAACTTTATATTTTTTATATGACATTAACTTCATTACTATATTATTATTGATATTATCAAATATCCAAAAACAAGAGATCGACACCCTTGACATTACACGAAGATCTCGCCGTTCACTCGCACTTGAAACTGGAGCTCGCAAGAAACATAGTTTTTCGGAAAGGCCATCTCAACATTAGTATCCTCTTCGAAAGGAACTAAAAAGTTTTGGTTTCAGCTTCACGCTGTATCCCACATGTAGCAGAGTAGGTAGCGGGAAACCACTTTTAATACACTACCCTCTATTTTCCACTGAATTCTGGAGTGTTAGTGTCTTAACATTAGAAATACACTGTAGTATTAAGACACTCCAGACCGATTCCATCTCGGAGTAATGAAATATATAATAAAAATAAAGTATAACAAGCTAATGACATATGAGTAAACTTGCAACCGGATCTTGCAGTACTAAATCCGCAAATCCATTAACGTACTCTTATCATAAGATCATCAAGATATCAACAGAAGTCTTTCGGTGTTGAAAATATTACAAGCGTACGTCTTTATATCAGTTTCTTTGTTTATTTTTAATCTTTTTTCTTTTGGAGGCTTTATAATTTCCTAAATATATCAGAGTAGAGAGAGAGAATTGTTAAGACATTCTGTTCTCCACTTTCCGTGACAGAATCCAACTCTGTATCTTTTATAACAGAGTTTATATGTTAAACAATTCACTTCTTCGAGTAGAATAGAATCCACAACCGTGGTGTCTATCGTCAGTAATTATTGAAATTTAAAATATTACAGTAAATTAGAATCAGCAAACAGACTAAGTTTAATGAACAATCTACTAGTGGGCGCGTGCAGCTTCGCTCGCTTATTTGCACCCTTAGGGATTGAATTCTAAAAATACCACGAAACGCGTGTTCAATAAAATATTTTTAACAGTTTGAATTTATTTTTTTATAAAAATCAGTGGCGATTTAAAAATAATCCATACAAACTTTCAACCCCTATTTCATCTTTTTATAGTTAACATTTGTTACAAAAATAAACATACATTGTTACAAAAATAAACATTTGTCCAAATTTCACGTTGCTACCATCAGTAGTTACGGCTGTGCGTGCGTCTTACCTCAGTCAGACAGGTACATGTCCTTTTATGTATATAGATATAGCCTATATTCTATATTCTCTAAAATAATCGTACAAAAATAAACGGAAAACCACATTAAAATGAATAATGAGGCCGTTTTACAGTAGGATAATGATATATATATAAGCGGTTGTGGTTTCGATTCCCTCTTAGGGTATTAACAATTTTTATTTCACGTTGTGTCTCGATAATTGGATAGTACGTGGGGACCGTATAGTAGTGTAGAGGTAACATTGGGTTCCCTCAGCTTACCCTTCTATTTGCAGGGCACAGTGTGAAGCTATATTTTTTAAAAGGGATCTAGAACGTACAAAATACAAATTCACTTTATGTTAACGACATATAATCATCTCGGTAGGTGACCTCGCGGCCGCGACGTTACCTGTACCGTAAATTGTGTATTTTCAATCAAAATACCTAATTAACGAAATGCCTTGTAGTAATTAGATTTTCTAAGTAAAGTTCAATTGAATTTTCGAAGTTTTAGGTCAATTTGTATACTTCATTATTTTGTAAGAAAATCTAAAATATATACTGAATAATAATGATATTGTACATGTATATATTTATATATCGTGTCCAGTCGTGGCGTAAGGGCACGAAGTGGGACTAAACGCGACTGGTTGTGGGTTCGATCTTCACTAGGCAATATTTATTTAAATTTTTATTACCATTCCTTCGCTCTGGTTTCGAGGTACAGTGCAGCGTTGAGTTCAGTCACTCAACACGCAATGCTTTCGGAATTTGGTGAAAAGTGAGGCGAAGACGCGGCATTGAGTATCGGCGTTAATAAGAGGTTCCCTCTGTCTGGCCTAATAATTGCGAGAAAAAAGAATAATTAAATAAAAGAACAGTAAAAATAATTAGGTATAATAGCATTTTTTTTGGGTTTTTTTTTTAAGTTTCGCACACTACATTCGGCATCATCAAAGTATGGAAGTGAAAATATTAAATATTACATTTCCAAAAATGGGAATCCAACACACAACCATCGCGTTTACAGTCACACACACCATCGCACATAACATTTAAATAACCAAACCTTAGAAAATATCAATAAAAATTGAAACTGCGCCAAACTTTAAATATTTTGTGTTTAGTTTTTTGAATATTTTTGAAACAACGTATTACGATGCTATCGGCCTGGGAAGTGGGCCGCGGGAACTAGATGCCTTATTACCTGTTTTTCGACACCTCCATTTTAATATTGCTATTTAAATTTTGAGAATTTCTTGGATTTTAAAATCAAAATTTTAATATTTTTATATGTATGTAATGAATATGTATATTGGTTGTTTATCTTAACCTAGTGTTGCTTCTTGTGTCGAGTGGCGCAGAAATAAATCGAAAACTTTCAAATGAGAATTAAGCTTATAACATTGAATTCAGTCGTTGTGCAGGAATACAAGCTTACTACTTGAAACGCGACAAGGCGTGGGTTCGATTCTGAAATAAAATATATAATATTTTAACTTCCATTTTCCTCGCTTTGGACGACTCTATGCCCGGTGTTTCACACGCATTATTTGTAGAATTCAGCGGAAAGCGGGGTACAGTAGTATCCTTAAGGGTAATGGGGCGTCTTAACTCTAAGTTCCCAAGTTCCCTCCACTTACCCTGCTATATGCGGGATATAACGTGATGCTAAAAAAAGAATAATTAAGCTGTAGACAAAGAAAACACAAAACTAAAACTGACAATAACAAACTATCCGAAACAATAGCTAGGGTGATTCGGTAACAAGCGCAGAGATCTAGATAAATACGTCACGAGCCGCAGTCACGCTCACGACGGGTTGCATTAGTGTGAAGGATTAATTATAAAATCTACGTTAATTTTACTTTTTTAGAAACGTATAAATATGTTAACCCAGCAGGATTTGAACCCGCACCTCTTGACCTTTTGGACGATTCTTAATGGCAAAGCGCTATGTTCAAATTTTTATACGTTTCTAAATAAATAGTATTTTTCTTTCTTAAATATGGAATAAAACTTGAAATTGAATATTTAGCTTCACGCTGTATCCCGTATATAGAATAATAGGCAAAAGGTACCTTTGCTAAGATATACTCTAGCGGAAGTCAACTTACAATCAGTTCAATATATCACCTAATACTATTTATATCAATGAATTACGACTGTTCTAACTCAGCGTCTCAGTGTCTAACAGTTTACCGTACAGGATATTTCGACCATAGCGAGTTTTGGACTTTGAAATTTCTAAAGTTGAATAGTATTTTGTCACTATTGAAATGTGAAATTATTATTGTTATTATAATTTTCACAGTTTTACTTTCTGCACAAAATTGGAGACATTGTGTGTTGTATGGCGGATCTTAACTCTGCAATAATAGAAATTCTCCTAATAAATAGGATGTCGCTTACTACCTCATATAGTATAAACAAAATACTATAGAGAAATGTAGCGCAATGTTAAAAGAAGCAATTACCTCTCCTAGAACATGATAAAGTTTACTTTCTCCAAAGTTGAAGTTAGTTTTGCTAACTTGACATTGACAGCTTTTGCTGTTATGGCTCAATAATTTTATTTGCAGATTCATATTTATTGTAAGAGCATACAAATAGGTTCAAATTAATCTATATATTTTGTGTGTTGACCGTTTTCGTGAACGCAGAAAGAAATTGGCATTCTGAATAATTATAATGAAAGAGTACACAGGGATTATAGTTTTATCTAAAAGCTTAAAAATAAGAAACTTATTTTTTTTTGCAATTAATAGCTTCACGCTGTATAACGTATGTAGCAGGGCAGGTAGAGGGAAAATGGGAACCTAGTTTAAAACATTCACACGTTTCGCGATTTAAAAAACGATATGAGTGAATATTTTTTACAGTAATGTCGATGACAAACGCTTATTACTGTAGAAAGTAGGAATTTTAATATTTACTTTTCTTCTTCTTGGAATCCGGGATTGATCCGGGACTAAAAACATAATTTTCTTGAGAACCTGCTCCATCCTTCTATAGGCTCTCATGTCATGCACAGCAACTTATAAAATATTATGACAAATAAAAAAATAATACTTTAAAGCTATAAAGCACAGACAAAAAGAGAAATTTGTTTAATCTTAAGCCAAGTCCATATAAAGCATATAAATTCAGAATTTCGACATTGTAAAATAATATTGGAAATATATGGATATAAAATTAAATAGGCTTTTATATATAAAAACCCAGTAAAAATTTAATCATTTTTGGCGGAATAGGTTCTGTATAAAATTGAATAAATGATAAAAAGATATTTCAAACTTTTTTAACAATAAGAACGTGACTGGTACACAAAGTTATGGGCTCTCAGCCTACTTGAGGAAATCTGTTGCTATTTTAACATGTTTAACGTGTTATAAATAAATTGTAACAAGCGTATAAGAATTTTAACGTCAGGTTAATGAGAACGTATGGCTTAGAACGTAGTACTTGGTTTCCAAGAGGCTGGAGATCCAATACCACTACAATAAAAAATAATACTTTTCTAAAAAAAAGTCGTTTTCATTATTATTTTTTATGGAAAAAATCCTTAAAGGTCTCTTGCTGTAAAGTATTACCTTTCATTATTAAAAATTTCATCATCCACCAAGTTTAAATCGTAAACTAAACGATTCATGATCTTGAAAGTATAAGAAATAATCAATAAACATACAACAAAATATATAAACACTTACGGTTTACGTCATTTACCTGTTGTTAATATAAACAAAAACTGCTGTAAAGAATCTTAGCCATTTCCTTTCTTATTCCTGCTATTTGGTTTAATTAATTCTCATATATGGCTATATATATATATGTAAATTGTTAATGTATGTTCCATTCATACTGTTCTAACTCGTATTATTTTTATATAGAAGTTACATATGTTAATTATATATATAGGCCATCGTGGCTCAGGGAAACAAGCGACTGGATACGCGACGCCCATGGGTTCGATACCCGTGGGCCCGTGGATCCCACTCGAGGAAAAGCAATATTTTAATTTCCTCGCTCTGGTTAAGTGAGGCAATGCTACTAGAATTCGGCAGAAAGTGTGGAATGGAAGTATTTAAATGGGAACGGAGTGTCTTACTGGTTACATAGGTTCCCACTAAAAATATATATACATAATACGTAAAACCGATGGTTATGGATTTAATCCCAAAAACCAATGCGCGACGTTGATTTCCGCCATTGTTGTACCTATAATGAATTACTTTTTATATTGTATATGCAGAGAAAATTAGAAAAAGCGATAAGTAGACATCAATATTTACAAAACAAAATCTAACTTCCGGTATTATTTAAGATATCCAAGAAGATTTTTAAATTCAACCACTTAAGATTCCCAACAACTTTCAATAAGGAAGTAATATATAATTAAGCGTACAAGCAGGTTACTCTTGAAGCAATGGGATGCGGTCTGACCAGTAGCGACTAGGAAGCACCAAAAGGAGAAGTTTCTATATAAATATATTATCATGGATAGATGCCGTCGTGGCGCAAAATCATATTATCATAATGTAAACGCCATTGTTGTGGGTTCGATTACCACTTTGGGAATGAATTATTAAGTATTTTGATTTCCTTGAGGAAAAGCACGGCGTTGAGTTCCGCCACTCAACACGCAATAATAAAATTCGGCGGGATTTGGAGAATACAAGAATATTAATCGGAACAGAATATCTTAACGTTACGTTCCCAAGTTCCCTCCACCTACCTCGCTATGTGCAGGATACAAGTTAAAAAACAAAATGAAAATTTCAAAATATGACATTAAATAGAAGCATACACGTTATATATTTTTCGAAATGAACAAAAAGACGTACATACGTAGTGACTTGACACTAGATTCAACATATGTGAAAAAAGCTTAAAAAAATAATTCAATAAACCAAAATAATTTTCTATTACAAGAATTGATTTCAAAAAAACCTCATCTTAAAAAAACTAACTTGGTTTCTTCTATAATCTTCTTTTCTAAAACCACTTTTGTTTTGTAAAGAAACATAACAAAATAAAATTGAGGCAAGTCGTGGCGCAGTGTCACAAAGTGTGACTGTAAAACCGACTCGTTCTGTCCGCAATTATGTCCGACACAATTATATCCGCGCATGCGCACAGCCAAAACAGCGCCATCCCGCGGCGTCAGTTCCTAACAATTTTTAACAAAATACAAAGACAGTATGACCACTTGCGGTCAAATGCAGCTTTGGTAACCAAAGAAAAAATGATCTGAATAAGTTACGCAATAAAAATTTGCCGTAAATAATTTGATTACGCGTGAACTGACCCACTTTGTCGGATTGTTGGCTGTGATACAATATCAGAGGTCAAAATCTAGTTATTTAACCAATGGCATTATGGTAATGATCTCTTGGCAGCTGTCAAATGGAGCGGGTTCAAAGTTTGACATATTTTTTTTATAAGAATTTTTTTATATTAACTTTTCATGTGTTGCTTTAACCGCTTAATTTTATGGTAAACACCTTAAAGTTGTGTATAATTTATTCTTTAGGATATCTTGAAGTAAATAAGGTGGATTCTATCCAAAAAAAATGATACGATAAATTTCCATTGGAACCAGAAGTTTTTTAAAATCTGTAAATTGTGATTTTAAAAAAAAGAAATAAAAAATTTACAAATGTGAGAGATTTCATGAATATTGGGCTTGTACAATATTTTTGATTTGTCAGTATAATGTACTCTTGGTTACATTGCCACAAACCTATAGTATATTTGATTCGAAATTTTCTTTGAGAGTTTGTATTGCAATAGTTGTCTGTAAAATTGTAATAATATCTCATTTTATATTTTGATTTACACTTTCGAAATAATTACATTTATAGATCTATCATTTTTTCGGTCTGAAGATTCAAAGGCGTGGCGATGGACACCGTCGCTCAATATAAGAAAACATGTATTTTAAATTGATTATGGACAAAAATGAAAAACATTATACCACTGCATACGTTCCTGTTTACTTTATTTTAGTTTACATATCAACTCTACCATAAAGCAAAATCCACCTTAGCCTGTAATATGAAGATGGAAGGCAGCGGGAACCTAGTATTAAGAGACTCCCTTTCCCACTTTCCGCCGAAATCTGGAGGTATTGCGTGTTGAATGGCGGAACTCAACGCCACTCAACGCAATGCACGCAATTTAGTTTCAGATATTTTGAATCATCAGCTTCACGCTGTATCCTGCACACAACAATCAACGCCTCGACACTAGAGTGTGAAGAAATGGAAATATAAATTAAAATAAATATTTCATCTCCTCGAGTAAGGATCGAACCCACAACCAGTCGATTTTACAGTCACACTTTTTGTCCTTGCGTGCGCCATGAATGGCTTCATCATATTTTAATTAACTACGTATGCTCGGAGATAAGCGAAAAGCTGCACACAGCAGGGGAGACAAAGTGAACCTGCTATTAAGACACTCTGTTCCCGATTTTCCGCCGAATTCTCTGGGCGTTGTGTGTTAAATGCCGGAACTCAAAGCCACGCTTTGCCTTGCGCCATCAGAGCGAAGAAAATGTAAATATTTCATTTTCTCGACTATAATCGAAATCAATACCTGTTGCGTTTACCGACAAACGCTCTTGCCACTGCCCCACGACTGGTCTCGAATATTTGCCTCGAAAAACCTAAGTGTACCAAAAATATTTGTGGCAACAGAGATTAACTTGAAAATTCTTTTTCAAAAATATCTTTTTAGTGTTGACTTACGATAAACAAGAGAGAAACTATATATTAATATTTTAAATAAATATTAATTAATATTTTATGTAGTGTATTTTTAGTGTATTTTTTGAGTGTATTGAGTCTAGCTGCTGATTTTATTTTTATTAATATTTAATCTAGCTGATCGAATCCGCAATGAAGAGGTACACAGAATGGCAGGTACTGTGCCACTGCACCACGACTGGCCTCAAACTTTTAGTATTTAATATTATAATAGATAGCCATGTCAAATAAAACCGTGGTCTCAATTATTGTCTGTCATGTTATATAATGATAAGATAACAATCTTAAAAGTGTAGTAGATACGAATAAAAGTGGCTATGTATATTAAATAAAATTTATTATATTTCATGAGGCTGGCTGCTTAGAGAAAGAAATATACTTAATTTACTCTGGTTGAGTGAGTTCTGCCATTTAATATGAAATCTTTTCAAAGTCTGAGAAACAGAAGACAATTGATTTTTCCATTCCCCGCTGGATTCTCGAGGCAATTCGAAAATTTACACCGGTCTTTGGCTCGTTACCAGAAGAACAAGGAATTTCAATTTTTTCATTTCTTGAATTGAGAAACGAACCCACAAACTATCGCGTTCACAATTGCACGCACATCCCCACACCACAACAGATTTCAACACTCCACATTTACATATAAAAATCAAATATAAATATCTATGATTTTCATATTTTCATAAAATAATGTAATTTTATTTTTATCATATTCTTAGTAAAACGAGGTTATGTCGCTAGCATGTTATAATTACTTTGCTCTACATATCTCACGTTTATAGCAACGAACTTGTTATACTTCCGTTTACTGGTAAGTTGTTAATGTTACATTTACGTTATACGGAACTCTACTGATATTATAAATACGAATATCATGTATTTCTTTTTTTATTTAGCTTCTCGGTGTATCTCGCATACAACGCAGAAGGAACCTAGTATTAAGACAATCCGTTTATCATGCACAGCCAAAAATTTTAAGACATTGCGTGTCGGGTGATTTCAATGCTGTGCTCAAACCTTTTTTTTTTACTTCACGTTTAATCCCGTGCAAAGCAGGATAGACAGAGAGAACCTGGATATCTAATATTAAGACACTTCGTTCACATGTATATACTTCCGTTATCCACATTTTACCGAATTATGGAGACATTATATATTGAATAGCAAAACTCGACGCCCTGACCTTACCAGAGCAAGGAAATAGAAATATCAAATATGCTCAAGAAAGAATCGAACATACGCCCTGTCGCGTTTATATTCACACGTCTGTACCCCTATGCCACGACTGGCCTCTACAAACAATGTATTAACTTAAACGTATGTGATTATAACGCCGTAGAGGGCCCTCAATATTCACCCAACCACATACAATTATATCTTCATCAGATCAGATGCAGCCTTGACTGTAAACGTCGTTCTTACGCAGTACTGAACAACCATTTATCATTCAAAAGCGTACTTGATCGACTTTTCAATGGTATCTATAAACAAAAGACTTTCTACTGTTTATCTTTATATTTAATTATCACTTCTATATTTTGTATAGGCGTTTTAATGTAGTGATTAGCTTTTTGTTTTAAAGTAATAAGTTGGAAGTTTCTATTTAGAAAATCAAATCAGCTTCACGCTGTATCCCGCACACAGCAGGATAGGCAGAGGGAGCCTAGT
>DVQM01001025.1:0-13461 GCA_018231645.1 Heliconius ricini
TATTTCATCTCCTCGAGTGGGGATCGAACCCACAACCAGTCGGTTACAGTCACACCTCATACAGTAAATACAGTCACACCTTATACAGTAAACTATAATTTTAATCTAGATAAAATGCTAAAAGTGACTATTATGTACATAAGGATGAATATCAAAATATAAAAAATACATTAACAAAAACCCAATAGATTTAAAGTAGATAAATTAATTAAAATGGTTACTTTTGCTCATCCTTTAGAGAAAAACATATACCATCGCGGACTTTTATAAACATTATTAAAGGACAATATTTTTGTTAAACATTGTTTTTATGTATTTCATAAGGTTCAGTCAGCGCACGCCATGTGTGCGCTAAGCAACTTAATTTTGTGTGACGTTTCCTTGAAACAACAAACAAACTTTGCAAAACGTTGCTTAGCAACGATCGCGTAGCGACGGTTGCTATTAGCATGGCAGAATAAACTGCATGTCAAATTAGAAAGTATTTTAAATTATTTAGAATATATGCCTAATGTAATGTTATATAGCCTATAGCATTTCTTAAGAATCCAGCTTCCATACAAAACAAAAACAAAGTAAATGCAACCAGTAGATCCAGAGATCTTAGCGTTTAAACAAACAGACAAACAAACTCTACTGCTTTATTATATTAGTATAGATATATAAAAATATTGTCTTCATAACTTTATGTATCTATTTTAACGGTATGTGTCTAACTGGTTCCATGGTGTAATGGTTAGCACTCTGGACTCTGAATCCAGCGATCCGAGTTCAAATCTCGGTGGAACCTGACTCTTTTACATATAATTTTTATTTTTTCTGTATAATTTGTATAATTATGATAATACATATGTTTTCTTGAGCTGTGTTGCGATGGCGTGTTGCTCGCCGGCCTAGAGCACTACGTTGGAAGCTTCCTTCCTTGCTTTCCCTGATCCTGGAGTTAAACCCCTCAAACATCTAAGTAAGCGTTCACTGGATGACGTGATGCAGGACATCAGAGGCAATGAACTAACCACCTAGGATTTTGAAGTCTACCAAACTGGAGTACATTGAGTTGGAAACGGAAGGCAGACCTTGGTAACAAATGCTAGGACTATCGCCAAAGGGAAAAGAACAATAAATATATTTGTTTTCTATTGTCATAAATTTTATACGGTAATTACCTAACCATTGTATCAAAATATGAACAAGTTTGAGCAACGAGTTTGAAGCGAGAAGTTTGAATACGAGTTCTAAAAATATTTCTTTATCTTAGACATTTATATTATATGCTAAAAACATGAAATAACTCGATTATATACATTACAAATATATGTATGTACATATATGATTTTGTTATAAAATTAGTTCTACATTTTAATATTTA
Organism: Heliconius ricini; assembly: GCA_018231645.1. Classification (NCBI taxonomy): domain Eukaryota; kingdom Metazoa; phylum Arthropoda; class Insecta; order Lepidoptera; family Nymphalidae; genus Heliconius; species Heliconius ricini. The sequence continues at coordinate 1,370 of DVQM01001025.1, forward strand.
ATTTTTGAGTAAATTATGTTAGTTAGGTAACAGAAATATATCTATGGCTCTTATATGTACATAAATATATTTCATATAAAAAATAGGTTCCACCGAGATTTGAACTCGGATCGCTGGATTCAAAGTCCAGAGTGCTTACCATTACACCATGGAACCGGATACTATTAAAATATATTTTATTAATAACATTTTGAAAATTTGGAAATAGAATATAGGCTATTAAACAATTGTTCAGGTAATACACTAATTTATAGACAAGTGTTTTATTCGTTTGGTATAATAAAAGTGGAGGCCGTCGTCACACAACATAAATGAATTAACGCAATTAATGTTGGTTTGATTTCCACTCGGGAGAGTTCATGACTTTCATTTTCATCGCTTTAATAACATGACAAAGCACAGCGCTGACTTACGCCACTTGAACCCCCGCTCGAAAATTGTGCGGAGACAGGCAAAAGTGTAAGCTTAACTCTTCATCGGCGATCTGAAGTAGCAGAGTATAGAGATCCTATTTCACTTCACATTCACAATCTAACTTTCACAATTTTTAGTAACTTATAATAACAAATAGAGAAAATAGTGCTTTAAATGTTTATGTGATATTTCATGACATTTAGTAGAGTGACTTTATAAATTGTTACAATCATATGGCCACTAAATAAATGAAATATAACACGAATGTACGAGTCTCATAGCTAGTGAAATATTCACTGAGCGACCACAAACCGTGTCGCTTTTAAAAGCTTTCAATTCAATATTTAAATTTTCAATTTTTCATATAATATCTGTTTTACTGTAAAGTTGTATATCTTGTGCTCATTTTTGCGTGTTGTATTTTTATAATGGCTGTGATATTGTCGTAATATAAAGTATACCATCAGTTTTTGCAATTTACTAAAGAAATGTTAAGTAAGCTTTGAAAATATGATATATTGCTCCACAATGGTCCCTATATTTGTGTTAAGACACTCCTATTAAAACATTTCCGTTCTCTATTTTGCGCCGAATTCTAGAGGACATTGCATATTAGGTGGCGGAACTTAACGGCGCACTTTGCCTCGTTACCTGCTCAAGAAAAATGAAAATATTAAATATTTGATTTGAGTTGAACCCATAATTGGTAGCGTTTACAGTCGCACGCTTCTGCTTCTGCGTCATTACTGGCTTCTTTTTTAGTTTTTTTTCATGTAAGGAAGAAATTCATGTTAATGCTTTTTTTTTTTTCGTTTTTCTTTATAAATCGTTAATATTTCTGAACCAATTTCAGGCAGTGATAGTGTTGTAATGTAGAGGCAAGATCGAAATTGAAGCGTCTAGGGTACCTCTAGGGAAATTTACTATCAATATGTTGTTGGCTGTCACTCTGCAAGATGAAGCCTTCTCATCCAATATCGAAAATCTTAATCCAATACGCCGCGACAGCGAATGATTTATACTGGGAAGCGATGGCTGATTGGAGTTGTAGCATGACGCTTTTACTGTTACATATATTTTTTTCTGGGGAAAATTAATTAAATAAATTTAATAAATTTAATTCATATAATATTATGCTTCGTGACGTCGTGGCCGCCGATAGAAGTGTGCGTAGTAAAAGCGACGTTTATAAATTCGATTCCAATTCGATTCAAATTCCAATTGAAATATTTAATATTTTCATTAACTCGCTCTGGTAACGCCTCAAGAATTCGATGAAAAGTGGGGAACGAAGACTCTTAAGACTAATTTCCTTCTGCTCTTTTGCACCTGCGACGTGCAAGGTATAGCGGAAAGTTAAAAATTGTTTTTGTTATAGAAAATATTGTTTTTGTATATAAGAAAATATTATTTTTGTTATACTTCGTGGATCTGATTCCTTAGGTATTATGATTTATTAGAAACTGTTAATTCTTTAAAGCAGAACCTACGAGTATTTAATTTAATGATATTTCCTTGATTGAAAATTTTATTAATCATTGATAGCTTGTATAATATATTTACCTTAATTTCAAAGCTGTTGAGTTCCGCCACTCCACACGCAATGCTTCCAGAATTCAGCAGAAAGTGGGGTGGGTGGTGGGGGGAACGGGGTGTCTTAACATTAGGTTTTACTCTGCCTACCCTGCTGTGTGCGGGATACAGCGTGAAGCTGATTTGATTTATTTATTTACTCATATATAAGCTAGGTGAACACGCAACATTTTAGCGCCCCAACCCGTCAGTAATCCACTCCGCTGCGAGAGCACCTGCGCGCAATCACATAATGATCGCTGAAAGGGATTTTTTGTCTCATGTTACAGTTTCAGCTTCGACGTTCGATAATTTGATGAAAAATAATATATTTAAGGTAAAATATAATTTATTAAAGGAAAAAAAGCAAAATATTTTTTAGAGGAGTCTAGGAGAGTATATAATATTTATGTATATATGAAAAAGAAAACTTTTTATCGTCCATTTTTTCTTATATTTTACATATTATTTCATTCTTTGCTTAATAATAGTGAGAGAATAAAACTAGTGCAAAGACAAAAATCTGTCTATCTGTGTATATAGTAAAATAGGTATAATGCTCTCAATATTTTATCGATGACAAAGGCGTGATTGACAGTAGAATAAAATATTTTTAACATGTTAACCTTGTTATTACACACTTAGGAAAGAAAAAACTTATTTAGAAAGTTATTTTTCACTTTTTTTTAAGTATAACATTTTCAATCTAATTTTAAATATAACCTTTATTCTGAAATATAACACAAAAAATAAAGTTCTAAAAAAATCGATTCTTATTGATATCAATTAATACTATTTACACTTAATAAACAAAAACAAGCAATCAGATTGATCGCGACAGAAGTATTTTATCCTTGTTTCTCTATAGAGAATATTTGAAATATAACCGGCAACTAGGAGTTCAATTAACAGTACCGTTATTAATGGGTCGTTCCGACTCCGATTAAACTCAATCCGGCAGCCGCGGGGTTGATGCTGTCGTGGAAATTAAAATAACTTATTTTCATTTATTTTATTAGTTGAGTGAAGTTTTTTTTAAATTTTGTTATTTCATAATGTGTCACTAAGGTACAAAGGTGTGATTTTAAACGTGACAAGTTGTGAATTCAATTCTTAAAAATATTAAATATTTAATTTCCTTAAGTTCTGCCACTCAATAGGCAATGCCCCAGAACTCGGTAGAATGTGGGGAACGAAGTGTCAACACAATAGTTCCAGGTTCCCTTTGTGTAACACATTAAAATTATATTTCAAGTAAATAAATATTTAGCTATTTTTTAAAATTAAGAATTGCTTATAAAGTTGTAAAATAATAAAAGAATACAAAAAAAGTGTATTTAATATTTTTATAAGTAATTCAAATTAAAAATATTTTAACATACTTATTCACTTTAAATTAAATATAAAACAATATAATACCGTAATTTTATAATTAATATTTGTGTTGAATTTAAATAATTTGTCTTTTATAAAAGAGTAACTTTGGGCATTTATTTAAACAACTGTACAAACATTTCGTCAAATATCATTTTGAGCTACAACAAAAAAGAACGCATTATGTAACTATGTGTTAAAACAGTTAATTTTCAATTTAAACATTTTTTTTATTTTATTTTGGTTTTGCATGTAACAGGGTAGGCAGAGGGAACCTAGTACCTATATATGCATATGCATACATATGCATACACCTAGAAATTGCGTTTTCGGTGGTGGTTCAATGTTTGAGGACATTGATATTATATAGTTATATATGGCTATCTATTCTACTTGCGAAGTACTATGTGAAGATGGAAGTTGATTCCACTTTAATGTTAAAAATATTGATTTGGGTAGATAATTGCTATGTTTCATTAGATATTTTTATCTATAAAGTAGAAGGAAAAAGAAACATGACCTAATTTAATATATAAAGAAATCAAAATATAATTTTATAATAGTTTTAAATTTTCCAGAATAAAAAAAACGATTAATTATTAAAGTAATTCGACAGCGCCGACCCTACGGAGGCACGCACTAATTACAAACGAGAATCCAATGCAATAAATCACGGACATAATATAACGCAGTCACAGGAATGTATGCCCCAAATCCACGGTACATTTTGTATTTTGGCCAATATATAGGACTATAGATAGGACTTGGTCTGTATGTGGTGGGGATTTTTTTTAATTTCTAAAGGATACTTTTTATTGTTAATTTTAGTTATATTACGAAAGTAAGTAGCTGCCAGATATTTAGATTACGGGGAAAAATCCCGTACTTTCCCGTTTTTCACAGAATTTCTAGATGCTCTCTGCTGCTTCTCTTTACACTCCCTATCTAACTTTTTTGCTTGACGCAAAAATTTTCTTCCTTTCCTCACTGAGCAAGGTAGGCAGAGGGAACCAAGTGTTAATACACAGCGTTCCCATTAAGACACTTGTGTTCCCCACTTTTAGCCGAATCAATTGGAGACATTGCGTGTCGAGTGGTGGAACTCGACGTCGCGCTTTGCCTCATTGTCATAGTGAGCAAATGAAAAAATTAAATATTTCATTTGTTTGAGTTAATTTTTATTGAACCCATAACCTGTCACGTTTACAGCTACAAGGCTTCAAGTCATTTTTTTGAGATATAACTGAGGTTGTCGAGGGAATATTCTTACATTAGTACTCATAAAACTTCATGCTATCTATGCATTTGTGTGTAATAAAATTCTACTAAAAATAGAGACAAGGAAGAACAATTTACAATATTATATTTACAATATAATTTCAAAATATTTTAAAAGGTCATTATTCCCAAGTCGTTAGCGGTTATATCAGACGCAACGAGAATCACCCAACTGCGTGTCGACTTTAATTCATTAGTTTTTTTAAATTTTCATGACTTTTGTGCTAAATCTCAGCTATTTTTTTTTTAGCTCCACGCTTCCGCGTACAGTAGTGTGAGCAGTAGGAACCTAGTGATAAAACACTCCATTAAGACATTTCCGTACCCTACTTGCCGCTAAATTCTTGAAGCATTGCGTGTTAAATGGCGGGACTCAACACCGCATTTTCTTAAACATTTGTTTTAGCTTTACGCTGTATACCACAGGGTAAGGCAGTTACTAGGCATGTACCTAGTATTAAGACACTCTCTACCCTACCTTACTGATAACTATAATTTACAATTTACCCCAACCCCTATTACCTAAAGGGGTTTACCTAAACTGCACAATTCATCAAGTGTCGTGCGTTTAGTTACAATTAATGTAATCCAACTGTCGCGTTGCGGTGATTAATATTTCACATACAATAGAAAACTAATTAAATACTCATCTTGTTGGTTTCGATTGTCCTTAGTGATTAAGGAAGATACTTAAATATCTATTTCAATGTGTTTTAAGTTGTATTTTTCTTATATTTAAATAATGAGCATCTGTCGCAATCAGACCGTAACTCACCGCCGCGTTATCAGAGCGAGAAAATGAAATTATTAAATTTCATTCCCCTGAAAATGGAATCGAACCCACAACCAGTCGCACACACCTGTGCCCCGGCACCACGAATAGTCTAATACTTATATTTCTTGTTTTATATTCAACTACTTTGTATTCAATATTATAAAGCAGAAAAAAATGTTTGGCTTAACGTTCTAATCTCGGAAACTACTGGTTCAATTTGAAGCGTATTTTTAAGTTGGATGGTTCGGGTTTTCAGGGTTCAAGGTTTTCAAAATGACAACCAATGGGAGCGGAGCTAAGATGAAAAATGATGCAAAAATGATTTGACCACGCAGGTTAAACCTAGGTAGAAGCTAGTCGTATAATAAAATAGTATGAAGCAAAAAACAAAGTCAATATTTTTCAGTGTTATACTTACGCTTATAGCTCATGAACTATGCAACAGAGAGAGAGAGAGAGAGAGAGAGAGAGAGAGAGAGAGAGATTTTATGAGGCTTTTATAATAGTCTGTCTATCAGGGTTCAAGGGCAAGATTTATATGTACAACACGTATTTTTATTAGGCTAATGCTGAGAATATTTAAGATTTGTAAAGTACTTTCGTAAGTTTTTTTTTTCCGTGCTTACCAGCAAAAATAAAAATAAAGAAATGGGATTTTATGTGTACTTCACATGGACAAGGCCTGACAAGCTGAATATTTCGGTTTTAATATTAGTACCATCTTGTTTTTTTTTTACACATTATCAACGTTTTGCAGGCTAGGCACATTTCTTTCAAGACGTAAATCTTTATTCTCTTTTCTTACTAGACTTTACATTACTTTAAAATTGGCACGTAAATGACAAAACACAATTTGTAATTGGAACTCCATTAGGACACTTGTGCTGTTATCCCATTTGTTTTCCACAGCCCGACCTAATCCCGGTTTTGTATCGGGATAATCCGGGATCAGGAATCATGACACTATTGTTGTAAGTGTGAAACCGACGTAAATAGGCCTACGGTTTTGGTACCCTACTGTTATATTATCATATTGTTGGTTATTGGCATTTTCGATTTTATTTTTGTGATATAGAGTTCAAATTTAATTAATTTATCTAAGGGTTCAATATCATAGAAACGAATTCAATTTTGAAAAAACTGCAAATTTGTATAGTATTTGAAAATGTATTTTATTATATACTTGATAAAATTCAATTTACAATATGAAAAAAAAATGATATAATTCTATTCAGGTCTCGGCTCCGTTTTATTTTGGAACAGGGGATGTTCTTTTGAGTGAATTTTTATTTTAAACGCTCATTGTGGGGGTTAATAACGAGATTATTATTTGTGTTTGGGGAGGATTGCTCAAATATTGCCATTGTCGGTTAAATGAAATGGTAAATTTGTTCTTGTTGCCGTATGTCTATGTTTTTAATTGATATTGTTATTTAAGTCACCTGCTTTATGTGTTTTTGAACTAAATTAGGATTCTTTTCAGTTTTACGGTTATATCTTGTATATAGCAATGTAGAAGAGGGAAGCTTATGTTGAAACATCTGAATTTTCCGCAGAAATCGGAATGTTTTTCTATAGTCTATTATATTTTACAAATTTCCTTTAATTTGATACCCATTTAAGGTGTGTTGGGCAAAGAAATCATAAAAAACAAATAAATAAAAAAATATGATCGTATGTAATTTTACCATCACCTGAACTGAAGTCATAATACAAATTTCAGCTCAATCGGACACTGGAATATATCCAATATTGAGCATCCCAAACTTCACATACACTAACAGATTACCTAAGACCGAAATTTAAATAAAAGCTTGCTTCTATAGTAAAAAATGAACTGTGATCCAGTCAAATTATTAATAATTAATTTTAATTCAATGAAAATATCAAAATAAATTTCAATTCTATCTTTTCTGAGTAGAGAAAATGCGACGTTGAGTTATGTTACAGATTAAACAATATATAATGTCTTGGTTCACTTTATCTATTATAATGTAGCACTAAATGATATCTAGTCTACTAAATGTAATATTTTCTATTAAAATAATAGAAAACACTATCGCTACAATATTTAATATTAAAACAAATAATAAAATTAAGGAATTGTAAAATGCAACTAGTATTATGCAAGCACTAAAACTTATGGGCCATAATATAAACGACGACGTTTACGGCTTAACCTACGCCTAACGTCAATGTTTACTGTATATGACACGGCTACGATATTCGAATTGAAATGAAAAATTCTGAATCCTTTTTTTTCAGCTTCACGTTGTATCCTGCACACGTAACAGGGCAGAGAGAAGTGAGGGACCGAGTATAAGACAAGCCATTTCCTTGAATTCCAGCGGTATTGCGTGTAATATTGGCGTAAATAAAGAAAAAAATATTTAATTTCCTCGAGTGGGAATCAAATTCACATCAATTTGTTGAGTGAACATAAAATCCAACACCACCGATCATTGTTACGTAGAGTCGTATAATCCTAGCAGGGTATCTAGGAAATGAAAAAAATATGTTTTATTCCACGATTTGTTTAAGTCCTTGAAACCTGCTCTAACACCTGCACAGGAGGAAGTACAACTAAAAAGATACGATGTGAAGAAAAACAGTTGTTATATTTTTATAAAACAACTGTTTTTCTTTTTTTTTATACCTTTTAATTATTTCAACTAATTATGATAAAGTGCTTAGACCATTATGTTTTTATAATTCATTCACTGCTATCATTCAAACTAACACAAACAAGACATACACAATAATATGTAATAAACTCTTAAATTTACTAAACTAAATTATTATTTGCATTTTTGCGGAGTAAAAAACCTAGTGTTAAGACACTACGCTCTCCTGACTGACTGTTAGGCGGTGCCGACGTGTTATTATCGGAGCTGAACCTAATTAATAGATGAGCATATTAAGCATTTAGAAAGTTGTTTAAACAGCTTTGGTACAAAACAGTAAAAATAGATATTTATCTATTGATCATATTTAAATTGAACGACAACCGGTTCCATGGTGTAATGGTTAGCACTCTGGACTTTGAATCCAGCGATCCGAGTTCAAATCTCGGTGGAACCTTGTTTTTATTATTAATAAAAATATTACTTTTCTAAATTGGATTAATGTTTAGTGAAAATCAGTCAGCTTTTCATTGGAGGTTCCTAAAATATTTCAAGTAAAAATTTTACTGCAGTATTTATTTTTTCTTTTTTTCTGCCTATTGATGTCTATGATGATCTCTCATAGAGCGCCAACCTCGGGCTTACATCTATCCGTTGCCAGTCACTCTTTTTTTGTTTTTTAGTTGCTAGAAGAATATTGCAGTGGTCTGACATGTTAACACTAAATTATAATTCGTGTGGCTTTTGTTATTGTGTTTGTAGAGAATATTATACGCGTGTATGTGAGTGTGTTATTATATTATAACAAGTATTTTAATATACTTATATTAATGAAATATAGTGTAAATTATCTAAAACTGCCCCCTGACACGCTATATTCTTTTGTTTCGATAGAAAATAGAGAATCGAAGATTTCTTTGCAGCACTCTTTGCCTTTGTATTATTATTAAAAAAAAGATTATATTAATCTTGATATTATATTCTATAATGATCTGACAAAAATAGTCTTTAATATAATTCTCAAAATACAAAATAAAATGAATACTCAAAAAACAAAACATGTATACGAATAAAAAAAAAAGAAAATATTACAAAAATCGTATCGTATCCGGATCAAACGCTATAAGGGACCTATCCTACCCGTTCGATAATTATCGGCAATATACGTTGACGACACTCGCGGGCGTTATAAGACGTACGCTTTATGCCATATAAATATATTATTGGGAAGTGAGACACTAACTTTAGTGTACGCTGTTTATTTAGTATGTAAATTGTTATATTTATTTGTATTGGTATTTGAATTTTGTTATATTTTATTGTTATTTTGTTAATACTTTATCTTTAAACGATGGCTGGGAAGTGGAGAAAAGAGTGTTTTATTATAAGGTTCTTTTCGAGTACTTTGTTATATAAGATGTTAAAAAAAATATGGTTAATAGAGAAATTATTTCAATTTTAAAATTATTAATTATTTCATTAATTAATTATTTCAAATTAAAAAGATAAATCAAATAATTGCTGTATACTTTTTTTGCAAATAGTTGGATACGCAGCAGAAACCTAGTGTTAAGATATTCCGCCATTTACTCTTCGTCTAATTTTTGAAAGATGGCGTGTTGTGTGACGAAACTGACAACGCGCTCTGTAAAGATGAAAAGATAAGGTCATGTGCATTTTAGCGAAGTGGAACAGCACATGAGGCAAGTGTTATGGGTTCGATCTCCTCTCTAGTAGAGAGTTCCGTCCCTCAAGATTAGTGGAAGCACTGAGTCTTAAAAAAAGGCTCTCTCTGTCTATGCTGCTATTAGCGAGATAAATCTCGAGGCCAAACCATATAAAGAATATGTTAAAATTAATTCGTTTCATCATATATATTTTTTATTTTAGATGAATAACAACATTTCATCGAATTCCGTAAGTCGATATCCTAAGGCTTTCAATAATTTACGTAATGTTCTTAATTGACAATAAAGGTGTATTTAACGGTCCACAAATCAATGTAGCAAATTGTTAGGGAGCTCGCTTGGACCAGACTCTACAAATCTTGATTACCACGAGATGGCTTTGAGCACGCGAAGAGTTATTTATTTAGAAGAATTGTATTTAAGTAGCAGTCAAGGGTTCTGTTCTCGGTTAAGGTAAATTATTAAATCTTATAAGTCTTTATAATATTTTAATTATGTTGATATATAGAGTTAAATAGTGTCGTAACTAGCAGTTGATGTCTAAGGATTTTAAAATTTTTATAGAGTAATTGTACACTTTTTCGTCAAAAAAATAATTTAAATTCTGACTGACCAATGAATATCACTGACAATGATAAAATCACATATTATATTAATAGTGGAAAGTCGGAAGTGTCTTAACGAAGGAGTTAAACCTTAAGTTCTACTTTATACTTAATGTGAAGCCAAAAAAATAATATAATACAAAATGAATACTAGTAATATATTAAAATTATAGATTAAAAAAATCTTCGTTTATAAGACGCGCTCTATATTAGTATAATATATGGAATACAACGTACGTAAAATAGAATAATATTTTAACAGCTAGCGATAAAAAAATGAGATTATTAGTATATCAATTCTACATCGTACATTGTACCCTCATTTCCAATTTTATTTTAACTGCTTGGACACATACTAGAAAAATCTTTCAAAAACATGAGATAGAGCACATTGATAACATATTGAGACTTAAATATGTGACGCTGCTATGAGTAGAATAGTGAAAGATCCCAGGGCCCCTAGATCTATCTCAATTTAGCAAAGGTGAAATTTTAAAGACTATCACTTTAATATAAAGTTAAGAAAGTATGCTTACTAAGTAAATTGAAAGTGGAGTCCTTTAAGAGGCTCTGTCAAAGAGCATCCGATTAGTCTGGGTGCTTATAAAAGGTCTTAAAACACTACCGTAAATATTGTAATATAAAAGTTTTTCTTGCTAGTATAACGTATTTTCCCAAATTTTAAACAGCGTTTAGGACATCTGGCGGGAGTAAAGGCCCTAGTAAAGGGTCTAACAATAATAAATATACATTTCAGCTTTGCTAAAATTACATAGGTCTGGGGGCCCAGGTTCTTGGTCTACAAGAGGCGTAGGCCAGATGTCAAAAAACAGTATAAAAAAGGATGCGCAGAGCTGGTCGGCTGACGTCACATCTACACTATATATGATCACTCATACAAACTCAAAGCTCAGCTTAGACCTTTCGGACTGTATGTTTTTTTGGGTACTTAAAGAGATTGGCAGATACTATTAACATATATTAATATAAATCATTTGGATAAGATCGCCTACAGTAATAAATAGGGCAATTTCATTTTAAGCGTTTTAAACATTTTAAATAAGTATATTGTAAAATCAATATATTTTTTTTAAAATAGAAGAAAAACTAACTTCACATTTTTATGTATGTCAGAGAACTAAAAATGTGTAATGAGATAGCGTCTGAAAGCATGATTGTTATCGGTTCGGTCTCCACTCGGAGAAATGACTTTGTTAATGGAACATATTTTTATTTCCCCGTCTTTCGGAAATAATTCCACAAAAGGAAATAAGTTCCGTTACGCAACTCATAATCTTTCAAAAATTGAATGGAAAGTGGGAAATAGAATGTTTTAATACTAATTTACCACTACTACTATTACATCAAATTTCATTATTACAAAAAATATAGTAAAACACTGCTAAAAAGAAAGGCTTGAAACTAATTACATTTTAAAAACACGACTAACTAAATCAGATATCAGTATCGCATGCGTCCACCCCATAGTTGGTTCCTATGGGACGTCGTGCCATCAATTATTCTCGCTAACTGCGCGGTTTTCCACGCGAAGTTAGAGTTGTATAGCTCGTCTGTTTCAATTTTCACCAGATGAAAAATAAATAAAATAAATTCTTAATTCATTTTTGTAAGAAGTAAGAAGAACTACGGTAGTTATTAGAATAATAAAGTGCAATAATTAAATTAATTTAAAATCAAAAATTAAATCAGTTTCACGCTGTATCCCGCACACTGCAGGGTAGGCAGAGGGAACCTAGTGTTG
>DVQM01001026.1:0-13459 GCA_018231645.1 Heliconius ricini
GCGTTGAGTTCTGCCACTCAACACGCAATGCCTACAAAATTCGGCAGAAAGTGGGAACGCAGTGTCTTAACACTAGGTTCCCTCTAAACACCCTGCTGTGTGCGGGATATAACGTGGAGCTAATTTAATTTCATTTTAATTAAATTAAGGAACGTGTATAATACAAAATATAATTACGTATTATTATTGCTTAAAAGTTACCATTAGAGTGAGGTTGATATTATTTTGATATATCTATGTTAATTATGGGTAATTTAGTACCTGTAGAGCATTATCCCACATATTACTAGCAACGTGTTTTAACAACTTCTCAGGGAACGGAGCGAGTGACATGTGCAACAGTGAACCATTTCCGCGACATATCCTTACTATACCATCATCGATACTGAGTATACTTGGATTTCTGCCTAAATCACTAAAATTATTAAAATTATATTGGAATAATTGATAGTGTGTAGGTTTATCTGAGTTGTTGTATTTCATTTTAATTCTAAAAGGGACAAAATTATATGTATATGACTCTCTTATATCGCTACATTCTATATCGTCTTGATAAACTTAGATTGGAAAGCAGTGCACGTAACATCAGAAACTTTGAACTACGCAACAACAGTGTCAGTATGGTAAAATAAAATTACCTTATATCTTTATTAACAGTGGTCAATGAAAGCCAATCGGGTTGAGAAGCGGCGCGTGGACAGCACCATGCTATTACCAAATTTGCTCTTAAGCCCACCAACAACTCAGTATTCGAACTCCAGGATATGCTTAATACTTGGGAACCTATGGAAATATATTATTTTATAAATATATTTACGACGATCACTTCTCTCTGTTACTTGTTCCATATCATGTTATAATCACGTGGTGAAATTCAATACCGATTACGTCTGAATTCAAGACATTATGATAATGTATATAAAACATAAATTATAGCCAATGATACAAAAATCCACACACATTGCTTCCTGTAAGCCACCCATACCCATATTAGAACTTTTATGCTCTAAGTCAAAAATCAATACTACGATTAAGTGCCAAATATTTAAGAAATTATTAAAATTCTTCTCAAATCATGAGTGATGATAATATTAAAATAGAAATACTTACCCAATTTAACAAACTTAGATTTCGGATCTTTAACAGTAATAACGTATAAATCCTTATTGTAATCTAGCAAAGCGATCTGCCTTTCATGAATAGGTCCAGTTTGGCTTAAAGCTATGCTTGATACAGTCATCTTATGCAATAGCTTAGTCACTGTGTTATCCGTAGAGCTCCGCACAATCAGGCCGGTTGGTAAATCGTGCACGTAAATTACTATAAATAGAATAATATAACAATAATAATATAATACTTATCCGTTATTTCTTTATTCAGATAAAAGAAACCTTTAAAAGAGTAATAAAAAATTTTATTTGTTTTAAAACTTAACACTTTTATATATAAAGGTTATTATTTAAAGGTTTGAAAGTATACAAATTTATAGCAACAGAAGTGTGTGGTCCAAATCTTTGTAAATGTTTTTATTACAATTTATAACATAGTAATGTAGGATAAAATAATCCTCACTTTTTCTATCATTCTGATCGACCATAGCAAACGAGTCGGGGCCAAGTGAAACCGCAGCTCGTCCAAGAGTTTCGGGTCGCGATCCACATCGAGGTGTCGCAAGTAAACGTCCCATATAACTGTACACGGAGATACCAGCTCTTTCTATGACGCATATGCATCTAGAATAAATAGATTTGATAATTTATGTGTATATCATAGAAAATATTATAATTTATGTGTATATCATAGAAGCGTAGCGTCAATAGATCTTGAAATATTTTATAAGCACTATACGCAAATATTACTATTGTTTTACGATACCAATCAACTTAAAACATAGAAAAAATATGACTAGATTTAATTTGTATACCATTTTCTCATACACAACACAGGAAAGACTATTTATTTCCTGTTTTTACTGTACTACTATTTTGATGCCTTATGAACGCAAGTTACTTTAGTCAACTGTAATGACACTCAACGAACTTGATTATTGATTGACGACGATCAATGTTCTCTGCACACTTTACAAATCTAAAATTCGTTCAAGAAAAACGCAGGAACAAGAAACACACGGACGATCTATGACGCGGGGTACCCTTAAAAAATAACCTGAAATTTACATTTGTAATGTTCACTTACCTTTCAGCTAAAAGTATCATGCTTATTGTACCTTCTTTCAAGTCGAAGGTGACGGGGGTATTCCAAGAAGTCAGCTTATGAATGAAGCATTGCTTGACCGTAGCTATCACTAAGTGATTGAAACCTAACGCTATTTGAATGACTCTATCTGGATAATCCAGTTGATCGCTTTGATCTGTCATCAGGTCTTTAATGAACACTACTTTACGACCAGTTTGTGTGCATGCATAGTTTTTCCATGTATACTCTCTAAAAAATAAATAAATATAATTTATTCGCGATGTACTTATATTATAATTACTAAATAACAATATCCTAAATCAGTTATTCAAAGAAATTAATAATGTTTATTCGGCATCGTACGTTTTTTTTTAAATGATATCACTAAAATGATATTTGGCGAATAAACACACATTCGTCTACTTAATAGCTTTAAAAATTTCGAAAGTACTAATCGGACCACTAAAGGCTTAACGATTTACTAATAAATATTATTCTAAATATACACCTTAAAAAAATACAATTTATATGATGACTAAAAGTGTGTAATAAAATATAATAAACCTGTCAATGATATGCGCAAACAAAACATGGCCATTGGCGCATGCGGCGGCTAATTGTGTACCATCCGATGACCACGCAATACTATAGATACTTCCTGATGATGGACGATCGAGACAGTGTGACCACTGAAATAAGCAAAAACTTTTCATTTACCAAAAAAAAATACATACTTATTGGTGTTTTTCATTTTTATTTTGTAAATAATAAACATATTTCAATTTTGCTAATTTAAAAAAAAAGTTGTCGAACGTCGATGTCATACAAAAAAATATATATATTTTTTTAGCCCATTAGTCTTAGTCTGTTCATCTTGGCAGACAAGAAAAATTCGTGTTGATAATATTTTTTTTATATACTATGTTATTTATATGAATATTGATTTAACTGACTGCCTACCTTTTAACATAAAGTATTTTAACTTCAGAAGTTCTAAGTTCACGACTTACATCAAGGTGTCGCAATATGTTAATAAAATTTCAACATAAAAAAACAATTTTTCTTAATCTTTATGAAATCAAGTTATTACAAGTTGTATAGTAACCATCAATAACTTACGCCATTAGCATTGCATAGACGTATTAGATTATAACTGCCTATTATGAACATATCCCCGGCTGGCGACCAGCTGGCGCTTGTAATGGGCTGATCGTGTTTCACGCTAACTGAGATTTGCTGACCGAAAGAATCCCAAATCTGTTGACCGGAAAAAAAACAAGACATATGTAAAGGACAGGAAGGTATGGTATATGCAAAGAAAACACATATGTATTTTATATGTTTGAAAATTATTGTCGGGACACTCTGGTTTCCCCATCTTTTTATTTAAGAGACAGTTCATGGTCGGAAATTAACAATCGATGTCGTTGCTTGGCCTACATAAGTCAGAAAAATTAAAATATTTTTTTAAGAATATTATTCTGAATGAAGACAGAATCCACCGCTTTTATATCTTTATAATAAAAGTAATTAGAAATAAACCTACCTTAGAATAGCCGTCTTCAGATCCAGAAATTATTAAATTATTATTCGCATTCCATGCGGCGCACAAAATGATACCTTCATGTGCTTTCCACTAAATAGAGGGAAAAATAATAGAAATTATAAATAAAATCCTAGACTAACTTAAACTACAACATTTTTAAAAATATATAATATTTTATATTTTATGTATGTTTACCTTTGTGACCTTTATATTTGAACTTAAATTCTTAATAATCAGCGAACTGCCTTTAGTATACAAAATTGCGTTACTATCAGGACTCCATATAGCAGCATAACAAGGAACATCCGATTGTATAACCGTAGAACGTAGTAGCCCATTTCTTGACCAAATTTTTACAAAACCATCTTCGCCAGCTACAAGCAAATATAATGTGTATGAAAAAAAAATATATTTATATAAAATACTATTATGATAATAAATAATGATGCCATCGTGGCACATTGGCATAAGTGAGTGATTGTAAGCGTGACAGTTGTGACTTCAATTCGCATTAGGGGCAATCAATTATTAATAAATAATATTATTAATATTTGAATATAATTATTAATATTTGAATTTCTTCGCTCTGACAAAAGGAAAAGCAATGACTCGAAAATAAACTCTTAACACTAGGTTTTCTTTGCCTACCACGCGTGGTACCTACAGCATAAAGCTGAAGAAAAAAACATAATATTTACCAGTGAGAAGTCCAGCTCCATCAGGACTCCACAGTGTTGCTAAGCATGCACCCTGATGAGCATTTACACTCTTTTCTATTCGACCATTGTTATTAACAATGTGAAATCTATAATTATTGCCATTTTTTTAACAAAGTAAAAATTAAATATCTATATAAATGTTCAATATATACAATATAAAACAGGCACGCCTCTTTAGGCAGAAAATACATTGCAATGAATGTAAGCAATCTATAAAAAAAGCAACGAATTAAAAATAATTGTAAATTTAAAATCATAAAATACAACAATAAGACAATTGATAAAATTACATATTATTTAAAAAATATTTTTTTTACTAATTTTTTTATAAATTATTTCCATATTTGTCTTATTTACTCACTTGCCGTCAGCACACGCTATTAATATTACATCGTTTTGATGCTTGTTACTGCCAATATTAACTTTTGGAAATAAGTGCATGCAAGTTGGATAAAAGTCTTCTGGAAATGTTGTTACCACTAAGCACTCTCCTGTTACCAGATTCCATTTTATAAGTTTATGATCATCTCTGAAAATGTATCTATTTACACTAAAGGTTAAAATTTGTGGTATGTCAAAAGCAAAAAATGTACATTTACTTTACCCGCATGAAAATACATCTTCTGTATTATTCCAGCTAGCACATGATACAACTCCTATATGCTTTGGTTCTTTAAGAAGAGAAATTTTTAATTTCATTGTAGTAGTAAAGTTTTAAATTTTCTTGTTAGGGTTTGTTTAATTTACAATGGTGACCATAGCAACAATTAGCAGCGATGTAAAATATATTTTTGTTTTTATTAAAGTACGAGAGCTTAAAATAACTTATATATGTCAAATAATTTTTAATACATATTATATTAAAAATTATTAACTTTTTTTATATTGAATTTTTAAAAATGTCTATTCAATTTATATTGTTCAATTTCGTTCGTTCAATATTTGTTTTTTACTCTGTACTAGCGTAATAGATGTCAATTGTCATTAAATATTTACCACATGGTTTTGAAAGTTCGCTAGATCAAGCTTTAATTGTGATATTTGTTGTTAAAAATTAAACTTGTGATAGAATTATAACACCAACATGTCTGACGTGCCAGATCTAAGTTCAGATGAAGAGCATTTCGAGGAAGACGAGTGGCAAGAAATGGAAACTAGCAATGAACCTGTAACGTGTTTATTTTGTATAAATATATTTTCAAATATTGAGGAAACGATATCTCACTGTGAAACTGTTCATAAGTTTAATTTGAATACATTAAAAACTAAATTTAGCATGGATTGTTATTCATATATTAAACTAATCAATTACGTGAAAACCCACAAGTCAAATTCGGCTGAAATTATGAATTCGGAAAAAGCAATTTGGGATGATGATAAGTACTTAAAACCAGTTGACAACGACGAATGGTTAATGTACGACTTTGATTCTATAATTGACAAGCCAAATTCTCCTAAAACTTACCATGCAAATGTTGAGAATGGTTTGGTCACATTATCTCAAGCTCATTTTACAGAGCTTCAAAGAACTATACAAACGCTTACAGAACAGTTAAACGAAAGTCAAGTTCATCTTCAAATGGTAAAAGAAGATGTGGGCAAAATGCAAGAATCCATGAAAACAATAGTAGATGGAGGTTCTGTTAACAATGGTACTTCTGAAAGCACAATAATAGTAGACTGTGTTTCTAAAGTCCCTCTAGAATTTGATGAAGGTTATTTTAGTAGTTATGCACACTTTGGCATACATTATGACATGCTCTCAGATAAAGTTCGCACAGAGTCATATAGAGATGCAATTCTTAACAACAAAGACACAATTAAGGACAAAATTGTACTTGATCTTGGATGTGGAACAGGCATCTTATCAATGTTTTCTGCTACTGCAGGTGCCCAAAAAGTATATGCTCTTGACCAATCTGAAGTTATTTACCACGCTATGGACATCATTAGGGAAAATAATCTAGAAAAAACTATAAAAACCATTAAAGGCAGACTAGAAAATACAGAGTTACCAGATAAAGTAGATATAATTGTATCAGAATGGATGGGATATTTTTTGTTATTTGAAGGGATGCTAGATAGTGTTATTTATGCAAGAGATTATTGTCTTAAGCCTGGTGGTCTTTTACTTCCTAATAAATGCACTATAAGCCTTGTGGCAAATGGAGATGTAGATACACATAAAAAATTAATAGAATTCTGGTCTGATGTATATGGATATAAAATGAATTGTATGAAGTCTGAAGTAGTTAGAGAAGCAAGCATAGACATTGTTTCATTTAAAAATATAATTTCTGAACCATGTGTTGTTAAAGAAATAGATATATACACATGTAATACTGAAGTAGTTAACTTTACATCTAATTTTAAGTTATTGATTACTAGTGATGGTGTCTTAACTTCACTTGTAGGTTATTTTGACACATTTTTTGATTTACCTAATAGTATTTCTTTTACAACTGGTCCTCATAAAACTCCTACACATTGGAAGCAAACAGTTTTTTTCCTCCGAGATTGTAAAGAAGTGAAAAAAGGTGAAGTTATCGAAGGCACCATTACTTGTAATAGACAGAAAACTGATGTTAGAGCACTTACTGTACAAATTGATATATTTGAAAAAAGTCATAAGTTTATTCTTAGCTAATTGTGTTGATATATTAAAGATGAAAATTCTGAGTTGCATAAAGCAAACATAAAGGTGCTTAAGCTTAAGCACAGAAAGTTTAACTTTCATTTAACTTTGTTTTGTGATATGACTAGAAATAACTTGACTTGTGTAAAAAAGATGCATTTTATATTACTTACTAATGTTTTAAATCAAATCAGCTTCATGCTGTATCCCACACACAGCAGGGTAGGCTGATGGAACCTAGTGTTAAGACACTCTGTTCCCCACTTTCTGCTGAATTCTGGAGGTATTGCATGCTGAGTGGCGGAACTCAACGCCCCGCTTTGCTTCTACACCAGCGCAAAGAAATGAAAATATCAATGTAAATAAATATTTCACTTCCTCAAGTGGGGATCGAACCCACAACCAGTCGATTTCACAGTCAAACTTTGTGCCTCTGCGCCACGAGAGGCCTCACTAATGTTTTAATAAGTAGATATTTAGATGTTATTTAGATTATAATATTCTTCTTTGTCAACAAACTTACTATATATTTTTGTGAATTGTACAAATTAGGATTCTCTTGTATGTGTTTAATATATCTTAATCTCTTTTTGTATAAAAATAAATACAAGTTAGTTCGATTATCAGCTTAATTATTACTTATTTTATATGTTTAATATAATTGCTTTAAAAAAGGTGCTTCTACAAATATGTATTACAATATAAGCTTCTATATAAGCAGCAGCTTAATAAATTATGAAAATTAAATAAAACAATTTTTCTACGAAAATGTTTATTTCAATTTTTAAATATTTTACATATATTTCAAGGTTTAGTCACTATTATTTACAATTAAGTAGAAAAAGAAAATAAATATTACATTTTGAGACTGACAGAACAACATGGGAGTGAAAAGCAAAATGTATTTATTAGGCATTGATATTTTTTTGTTAATCACAATAATAATTAAAGTGTCTTTTTAATATTATATTTTAATTGATTACATTTAATAGGTACATTTATAATCAAAATTAGATTTCATTTCAAGGATTGAATTTAAAAATACAAAATATATTCAATCCATACTTTATTTATACTCAAGCTAAGTTAGAAATAACTTTATTAAACGCACATGAAGTTATATTTTAATTACAAGAACAAAATTTGAGCTCAAGCTCATAAATCGATACAAAATGCTTGAAGCTTTATTAAACACCTAATCTATAGCTGATATATTATATTCTAAGTACATTTAGACTAAAGGTACTGGGAAGAAATAAAGTTCACTAAAACTTTTATTACAATGATCGTCTGACTATATTGCTTTCTATGATTAAAATAATTAATATTAAATATTGCGGCTAGTGGAGAAAATAATTTTAAACTTTTAGGTATATTATATTGGTACACTTGGACGACATTTAGGAATTAAATAGTTGAAACATATACAGATACCAAAGAGAGTGAATTAGACGCCATTGTCCTTTTAAACTACTAAATCTAATTCACTATTCCTATGAAGTGTCTATCCAAGTGTAAGTGAACTCTTAAAACCTAACACTACACTTTATAAAGCTATGACCCCAATCAGAATGGCGACTAAACTATTTACTAGCTAAGTACATAAACGCACAATACATAGTTATATTTCCTATAGATGATATATATATATATATATATATATATATATATAAGTTCTATTGTACATACAATCTTTGTTAAGCGTAACCAGTTGGTTAAAATCTAGCCTTACCATCCCTGGAATTATATAAAGGGACCTAAAACGATTATGGTTTTGTCGTGATATTTCATAGAGAATGGTCCCACGTACCTGTTTGGAGAACTAGGCCCATGATATTTTGTATTATATGTATAATATTTCATTTTGAATAATATTTAGGAAGTGTGAATATTTTTTTAAAGAAATCTTTAAAACTACTTTCAGAGTTCTGATTTTTAGCTCAATTTGAATTTTTGTATTTCATACCTCCATTTCCAAAAGGCTTGAGAAATTGCAAAATATTTTAATGATATAAAAATTTGGCATCAAAGACAGAAATATTTCAATTTTTATTTTAGCAATTTTTTATAAAATTTTCATATCATGAATTTAATTATTTGAAAGACAAATGTTTATTTAGTGATGATGTTTTAGTAACGACGGTGGATTTAACAAGGACGAATGATTTTTCAGGTTAATAGACCTAAAAGGACGGTTATATTGGGTCCTCCAAATTCTTCTTGATCGTCTACATTAAATTCTATTCCTGATTTTCAGTCTAAAATATATGATTTGTATCCAGAATTAAGTAAGTAATAAAATCATAATGTGTGAATGTTGCTATATTTAACCTAAAAGCAAAACCTAAGATGAAACCTACGATTGTGTGAAACCGACACGACAAAATTTACAAAATGACAATAACATTTGGTCAGGGAATATCAGGACTCCAATTTAATCGGAAATATTAAAATTAATAAGCGTATTTTTCATATGGGTTAATTAATTCTAGTTAAAACTACGTGACAACTTTACATTTAATGATACATTTATTAATATATTTTTCCATCGAAAGAAGATGCAAAGTCTATATACTTTTTGCTCCGACACCAGCAGTTTTATACATTTGCTTTTAGACACTAAGTAATTATATTTGAAATATTCAATATATTTTACTATAATGTTTCTATAGAAGTGCTATCCTGACGACAGAATGTACTTTTATAAATAAATAACCTACACTTGAGTGCACTTTGAAAAATAAATTTTATATTTTCATTTTATTTTTAAATATTTTATGTCCATGCGCCAAAACAGGATGCTTAAAAAAATATATAATTTACTTTTCCAGTGTAAGCAGTATTTTTATAAGAATTTATATCTCTAATTATTTTATTAGATTGAAACTAATTCTATTTGTAAAAATGTTTTTTACAATATACATTGAGTTAAGTAATAGGTAATTATAAAATTCGATTAAAATGTACTAACAAGTCTTTGTATGGAAAATAATACTTTATTTGACGCTACACAAAGAATACAAAGTTTAAATTGTAAAGACTAGATATTAAACATTGAAAAAGATTATAAATACTATTCACCTTATATTGTTATACAACGGAATATTAATTTAAAATATCTGAAATGTTGATATATCAAAAATTACTTTGTCACTATTACTATAATAACGTAAGCCTATATATATTATATATGAATATGTTATTTAATGTACTTAATATACCGAAAAATAAGGATCTACTAAATGTTGGACAAATTAAATTTATATACAGTACTCACACTAAAGTGGATAGTAGATACGAGTCCCGCTCGCTATATTTTAGTAACTATGTGATAAGGTAGACTTTCGATACAATACCCACTCAAGAATTCTCTATTATATTTAAGAACTCTTAAATGAAAAAAATACAATAAAAAAAACCGAAGGTACATGACGTAAGGCCTTGAAACCATTATGTATACATAATCAGTTTCGCGCTGCATCTCGCACACAGCAGGAAAGGCAGAGGGAACCTAATGTTAAGTGTATACTTATGTAAAAAGATTGATTCAGGGTTTTATAACTTTTAATATTTCCAGAGAAGCTATTGTAGTAAATGATGTAAGTAATAAATTTACGCTAAATGCTATTTATTATAATTATTACGAAATTGATTTGATTCTCGATTTACAAAATAAATATTACAAAATCCACCTCATCACAATCGAAGGGCAAATAATTAAAGCTACTTAACTTTGTACACTACGCGTGCCGGTCCACGGCGCGCTGTAAAACTCACTACGTTGTCTTCCACATAGAGAATTTATACATCGGCATTAATTGTGCTTTAATTAATTAATATAATTAACAGTATTTAATGGAAATGTAAATATTCAATTAAAGTTGGCTTTTCAGTACTCTTTGGGAGTTTATTTCCTTATATAATAAGAGTGCTTGTAGCCTAACCAAATATTTTTTAATATTTTATTTCTAAATATTGAATGTGTTTTTGTAAGGCAGGAGTTCCCAATCTTTTCTTGATCAAGGACCACTTTTATACCATTCTTTGTTGCAGGGACCACTGTACGCGTAGGTATAATAAAAATCAATTATGATAATTAAACAGAAACTTCGCCTCACCATCCCCAGTCATTTTCGTAATACATAACATACAAACATGTCGTGGATGTGAATTGAAACAATCTTTTTATCGTTTTAAAATGAAAATAAAAATGTATGTTTATGCCTGGTTAGGCCACTTTTTTATGGTGATTTTAAGATAAATATGTCAACTTCAATATTCGTCATATAAAAGTGTTGATAGTCTTAAATTTTAAATATGAACTTATTATTTTAAGTTGTTGTTTCTTTTTACATAAACTTCAAATATTCTCTACATTTTTAAAATAGGACTAAAATAATAAAATATATATTCTAATTCAAAGTATCTCATAATATTATAATCATTAATAACAATAATTAAATTTGCATTTCTATACTTTATAAAAAAAAATACACTTCTAGCTTATTTTGTGCGAACAAAAGTATACGGAATAATGGCGATAAGCGAATTAACGATAATATTAACTCTTGACATTAGAAGCAATTTGTTAGATAAATCAAATAAAAATTGAATTCATTATAATTATACAGAAACTACGTATTTTAAATATAATAAATTTAATTACTTATCATCACAATGAACAATGACAAATTAATTTAAATACATATAATTAAATACATTGTTGATCTAGTTATATGAAAAAATGCCTTTCTAAAAAATATTTGTTGTATTCCTTTTTATGATAAGTAATTTTTTTTATTGTATCAAACATTAAATTTTTAAAAAAAATAAAAAAAACAGCTTCACGCTATATTCCTCACACAGCAACCCCGCTGTGGCAGGCAGAGGGAACCTAGTGTTAAGACACTCTGCTCCCAACTTTCCGCCGAACTCTAGAGGCATTGCATGTTGAGTAGCGAAACTCAACGCCGCGCTTTGCCTCGACACTAGAGCAAAGAAATGAAAATATTAATTTAAATAAATATATCATCCTCCTCGGCAGGGGATCGAACACACAACCAGTCGATTTTGAAGTCACACTTTGTGCAGCTTCGCCACGACTCATTGAAATTTATTTATATTTATATTTCAATGAGGCCAGTAAATTTAGCATTATCATATTTTGATTATGTGCAATAAAGTATATTCTATTACAGTATTAAGAAAAATGCTTCTAATGTAAGAAACATCAATTTATCTATGTAATTAACTATTCGTAATTTATTTCTTTAACATAGAGTGAAACATGTTGTAACAACTCGTTTTCACATTATTTACAAGGTTGGCTAAATATTATTCATCTGTTGGAGGGGAAGTCCCGTTCGTCTCTTCTTCCAGTTTGGCTCGAGCTTCTGCGTCTGAAACACGTTATTTTAATCTTTAGTTTGTCGTTATTTTAATGTTTAGTTTTTAATCATTAGATTTTATTTTCTGCTTTACAATCTTAACTGTTCATTCTTTAAAATAATTTTCAGTACAGAATCTCTTTCTGTGACCAATTGCGGTGAATTAACACAAGCGTGTGTCTGTAGGTAAGCGCGGCAGGTCGTGGGTTGAATTATTATTGAAAGTCATTTATGTTTAACATAAAATGTTTGTGATTTATGAGAGAAAAATTGCAAAGCGCTCAACACGCAATACTTCCAAAACTTGGCGAAAAGTGAGGAACGGAATTGTCTTAATGGGCGGTGTGTCTTATCGCAAGGTTACCAGATTCCTTCTTCCAAAAAAAAAAATCTCTTAGTGAGAATCGGGTCCTTTCAATTACTTATATAAAATTATAAACGTCAAAAATACCTTAATCCTAGATTTAACAGCATTTTATTTAATATTTTATATGATATTTTAAGTTGTATTACAATTTTACCTTTCGCAGCTTGCTCCTTCCATATTTTTTTATTATCTGTAAGACAGGCGACCCATGGCTTCTTTATTTTAAACTTATTCGTTTCTGCTGAAAATGGGAAATTATACTATTTTGAACTCACATATCTTCACTATTAAGCAAATTAAATATGTATTATAGGGACAAGTTGATCATTTCACATTCACTTTACCCTTTTAGAAATTTTGCGTGGCAAAATCAAATATTGTACTTTGTCTAAGCCTGGACACACATGTTAATATTGTTATTAAAGTACTTATGGTCAATAATATTGTATGTGCGGCCGGTATTTCATTTAATTATGTCAATATTATTTATCTCTATTTCTATATATAATAAGACAGTAAAAATATTTTATCTGTACATTTAGTAATTTTAACTAAAATGGATAGAGGGACACTTAAAAAGAATAATAGAAAGCAAAAAGATTTTTTTTT